>CAJHNH020007223.1:0-230000 GCA_905116865.2 Candidula unifasciata
ACCTATACAAGGAATGATCACTAGAATCTCTATACATCCAGCACCTATACAAGAAATGATCACTAGAATCCCTATACATCCAGCACCTATACAAGAAATGATCACTAGAATCCCTATACATCCAGCACCTATACAAGAAATGATCACTAGAATCCCTATACAAGAAATGATCACTAGAATCTCTATACATCCAGTACCTATACAGGAAATGATCACTAGAATCTCTATACATCTATACAGGGAATGATCACTAGAATCTCTATACATCCAGCACCTATACAGGGAATGATCACTAGAATCTCTATACATCCAGCACCTATACAGGGAATGATCACTAGAATCTCTATACATCCAGCACCTATACAGGAATGATCACTAGAATCTCTATACATCCAGCACCTATACAAGAAATGATCACTAGAATCTCTATACATCCAGCACCTATACAGGGAATGATCACTAGAATCCCTATACATCCAGCACCCAGCACCTATACAGGGAATGATCACTAGAATCCCTATACATCCAGCACATACAAGGGAATGATCACTAGAATACATCCAGGGAATGATCACTAGAATCTCTATACATCCAGCACCTATACAGGGAATGATCACTAGAATCTCTATACATCCAGCACCTATACAGGAATGAATGATCTATACATCCACTATACAGAATCTCACTAGAATCTCTATACATCCAGCACCTATACAGGGAATGATCACTAGAATCTCTATACATCCAGCACCTATACAGGGAATGATCACTAGAATCTCTATACATCCAGCACCTATACAGGGAATGATCACTAGAATCTCTATACATCCAGCACCTATACAGGAAATGATCACTAGAATCTCTATACATCCAGCACCTATACAGGGAATGATCACTAGAATCTCTATACATCCAGCACCTATACAGGGAATGATCACTAGAATCTCTATACATCCAGCACCTATACAGGGAATGATCACTAGAATCTCTATACATCCAGTACCTATACAGGGAATGATCACTAGAATCTCTATACATCCAGTACCTATACAGGGAATGATCACTAGAATCTCTATACAAGGAATGATCACTAGAATCTCTATACATCCAGCACCTATACAGGGAATGATCACTAGAATCTCTATACATCCAGCACCTATACAGGGAATGATCACTAGAATCCCTATACAGGGAATGATACTATCCATACATCCAGCACCTATACAGGGAATGATCACTAGAATCCCTATACAAGGAATGATCACTCCAGCCAGCATCTATACAGGGATACATACAGGGAATGATCACTAGAACCTATACAGGGAATGATCACTAGAATCCCTATACATCATCCAGCACCTATACAGGGAATGATCACTAGAATGATCTCCCTATACATCCAGCACCTATACAGGGAATGATCACTAGAATCCAGCACTATACATGATCCTAGAATCCTATACAGGGAATGATCACTAGAATCCCTATACATCCAGCACCTATACAGGGAATGATCACTAGAATCCCTATACATCCAGCACCTATACAGGGAATGATCACTAGAATCTCTATACATCCAGCACCTATACAGGGAATGATCACTAGAATCCCTATACAAGGAATGATTACTAGAATCCCTATACATCCAGCATCTATACAGGGAATGATCACTAGAATCCCTATACATCCAGCATCCTATACAGGGAATGATCACTAGAATCTCTATACATCCAGCATCTATACAGGGAATGATCACTAGAATCCCTATACATCCAGCATCTATACAGGGAATGATCACTAGAATCTCTATACATCCAGCACCTATACAGGGAATGATCACTAGAATCCCTATACATCCAGCACCTATACAAGGAATGATCACTAGAATCCCTATACATCCAGCACCTATACAGGGAATGATCACTAGAATCCCTATACATCCAGCACCTATACAGGAAATGATCACTAGAATCCCTATACATCACCTATAGCACACTATCCCTACACCTATACAAGGAAATGATCACTAGAATCCCTATACATCCAGCACCTATACAAGAAATGATCACTAGAATCCCTATACATCCAGCACCTATACAAGATCACTAGAATGATCATCCAGCACCTATACAAGAATGATCACTATAATCCCTATACATCAGCACCTATACAGGGAAATGATCACTAGAATCTAGAATCTATACATCCAGCACCTATACAAGGAATGATCACTAGAATCCCTATACATCCAGCATCTATACAGGGAATGATCACTAGAATCTCTATACATCCAGCACCTATACAGGGAATGATCACTAGAATCCCTATACAACCAGCACCATCTGGCTCTTACGCTTCATGAGATACATCAAACAAGTGTCATATGGCTGATAAACTGCCTAGTGAGAAACATCAAACAAGTGTCATATGGCTGATAAACTGCCTAGTGAGAAACATCAAACAAGTGTCACATGGATGATAAACTGCCTAGTGCGAAACATCAAACAAGTGACATATGGATGATAAACTGCCTAGTGCAAAACATCAAACAAGTGTCACATGGATGAACAATGTCTAGTGAGAAACATCAAACAAGTGTCATATGGATGATAAACTGCCTAGTGAGAAACATGAAACAAATTATATATGGCTGATAAACTGTTGAACAACAATGAGACAAAATAAAAAGTTCCTCGGACCTTTGGCTTTTTCTGAAGACACTGTTACCGTACTGTTTTTGTCATCTAAAACACTGTGTGTCTCTCTAAGCTCTTCTTTCGCTTCTGTAGACCTGTTCTCTTGCTCCTGCATTTATCAAATCAGAAAGAAAAAAAATGTTGCAAATGAAAACACTCTTAAAATCCCTAAACTAATGTATAATTCTGGGCCATTTCTTTTCTTTAGAAAATAGCATATCTAGAAAAAATGAAACATGATTTTTTCAGATGTAATAGATTGACAAAAAGACAAGGAACTATAGGAATAAAGCAATGTTTAAAATATATAGAGCAGACAGCAGCATGATTAGGTTACGGGGTGAAATGTTTCCAAGCATATAAGCAGAGTCAATATACAGGTTATGATCTTAAGTCTACACAAGAGCAGCTGAGCTGATGAATTCTCTACTACTAGGAGGGGAGGGGGGGGGAGAGAGAGAGAGAGGAGACCCACACACAAATATATAGCAAGGAATATTTGAAGAGACTGGTCAATGGAATCACTGTTGAAGTGAACAGCACATGAACTCCTAACATCTTTCACAGCACAGCTACAAGTTATATCTGACTATGTAGAGAATATCTGTTCACAAACATGATGATGTCAACACCATGCTGTAGATCTGCTGGATATAAATGTGGTAACAAATGTAAAGAACAAGAATAAAGACAATACAGTCTCAATTCAACATGAGAATAGGAGAGTCATGATTAAAGCATTCTAACATGACCTACTTCCAGCACCAAGGAATAAAGTCGTCAGTGAAATAAGCATGGCCATGAAACATAATTTAATTTTTTGTTTATTAAAGAATACAGACAGCAAGCAAGAAAAGCAACAAAATACAGGTTGTATGTAAAATGGACGACCAGAGTGAATAAAGGAAGAAGTCCCAATCTTGCTGGGATACAATAATAATGGGTTAAAGAAAACATGTATGAACCAATACCACCAGCCATTGCCCGCCTGCTGCCAGGGAAATCTGTCAGTTGAGATATCTGAAAAGAGGCCAGCCACTTCTGGATCAAAGATTGTACGGGAGAGTTCCAGCAATGTTCAGTTGCACATCCCAAGACGGAGGTCAACTACACAGACGTACAAACTGCATCTCTTGCCACTTTACAACCAATGTCACAGGGATGTTGAGTAGGTCTGTCAATGCACTGACATGTTTCTGTAGGTCACAAAACTTGTGATCTGAAGTGATGATAAACTTGATGCTGGCTCTCCTTGAGCTGTCTATGCCAGTGGTTGTAGTATTAACAAATATCAGCACAGTTCATCTCCAGCAGAAACAATCCTCAGCGTAAAGATGAAGTGAGGAAGGCAATGGTCAAAGTCTCTTGGATCATTTCAAAATGTTATAAATGTTCATGAGTCAGATCAGTCCAGAGAGGGAGAAACTAGTATTCAGGAACACGTGGTAAAGTATGTGACTGTCCACAGATGTGGCAATAACAACAGTCTGTAGATGTCTCTGTGAACTCACCATGTTGATATTCAACAAGGCTTGTGTCAGGATGACGTGTGTCAACATCAAAACTGTTCATTTAGTTCATGAATGATCTCCAGCAAGTGGAGCCCATTTCAGTGATAATGGAAGTTTGTGGCATTCGATGATCTGTGGGACATACTGCAGACATGTGAAGCACCTAGTGGACTTGTGAGGTACTTGGTGGACTTGTAAGGTACCTAGCTGACTTGCGAGGTACTTAGTGGACTTGCAAGGTACTTGGTGGACCTGTAAGGTACCTAGCTGACTTGTGAGGTACTTGGTGGACTTGTGAGGTACCTAGCTGACTTGCGAGGCACCTGGCTGACTTGTGAGGCACCTGGTTGGCTTGCGAATTAGCTGGTGGACTTGCAAGACATCTAGTTGACTTGTGATTATCTGGTGAACTTGTGAAGCACACGACAAACTTGTCAGCAAACAATGAAGGACTTGTAAAGCCAGAGGATGTGTGCTAGAAATAAATTTACTCTTTGACTCCCAGGAGTTGTTTATGATCACAATGATGTTGTGTTCAAATCTTCTTGAGCAATAATATGAAAATTGTCTTTCTGATGGCCTCAAACAGACCACAAAAGTGTCTTTCTCTCACATTCCCAGATTGTACACATGGTGATGGGTGATAAGTAAAATGTCTCTGGCACTAGTGAACAATGTCTTTAGTACAACAAAGAAAATCACTGAAGCATGGAGGTCGTGGATGGTGAGCTACAACAGCATCAACTGGGAAGCAGTGTGGCTTATATGCACAGCAGGTTTGTCTTCCAATGAGTGGTGAGTGTGCAGCAGCAGTTTGGCAACTGAAGTCATCTCAGCCTCCAGGACACAGCTATCAAGTTGAATTAATGCAAGGCAAGGTGAACCAGTGTACAGTTTTAAACACAAACAGCAACGGGCATCAACTGCACTGACAACACAAACAGCAATGGGCCTAAACGGCACTGACGACACACACAAAGCCTAGACTTTCAAACTTAAAGCTACAACTTTTTTTTTTATAATCGTTATAAAGAAATGATGAAAGCAACAAACACAACTGCTGTGAAATCAATGAATAAGCGACATCTCAGAGTTGCAAGCTAAACTGATAATCATACATTCTGCAGCTTCTCTCACTACTCTAGTACTGATGGACTTCTACAAACTCCATCATCACACAAAATGGATGTTTGACAGAAGAATCTCAAATGCACATGCTACTGATGGCGTTTTGTTTCATGTTCTCTTTTCGTATATTAATAAATTATCACCCACCATCACTGGGGATTGATCTCTGCGTCCCTACACTGACATGCAGGTTCGCTACTCATTTCTTATCAACTTATGGTATGACTGTCAGATTGTTCTGTACCAAAACTGGGACTTTTTATGAAACGCCCCTAATTAGTCTACTCTTAGGACATGCTTGTCGGGGATGTAAGGGTCTAATTTGTTCTCTAAAATGGAGCCCAGCAGCCCACACAGAGAAGGTTCTGGAACAAAACTAAAGTTCAGAAGTTGAACAACCAGAATTTTCGGCCTGAATTTACAGCCGGTGGACATGAAGCCAAAGTGACAACTTGACAAAGATGAAGTAATAGAATAACTGACCTGCCTTAAACCCATTTCACTACTGTAAACCCTCCAGTGGGTACACTATGAGTCTCTTTCCCCCATCCCCATGAACACAATAATTCTAAAGCCTGATTTATACTGACAATTCCACTAGATAGTTGAGAAAATCACTCCCAGCCGTATACACATCATGTAACAGAATATTTAGCTAATGGTGCTTCCATAAACATTACAGACATACAGTTTCTAATATTATGTCAGGGACATAACTTAACAATCAGACTTTACACTAAACCATTATCACAGCAACAGATAATTTCTCTCCATGTAAACAAAGTTAGTCAGATAACCCCTTAAGCCGCATTAACATATATCTAAAAGATATACAGGAAAACACAACAAAGAAAAGATACCTTATGCAGATTATTCACTTTCTCTTCCTGGCCCTCTGACTTGGGTTCACTGAATGAAATGAAATTACAGAATCAATATCAAAATCAAACTGACAGTAATATATATCAAAAGGAAAGCAATGTGTTCAAGTTTGAGAACAAAACTTGTCTGCTCATAAATAACAGGAGAGTTCTGGGCTTTGATTTAAAATGTGAGTGTCTTGTTGAGATCAACTGGGAGAGACAATAATAAACCCACATCCTCCAACAAGCAGGTCATAAAAGGAAACTAATCAGGAGTGTGCTGAAGTAGATGCAATGTGCCAAAAGATGCAAATATTGCAGCCTAGCTGTAAACCCCAAGGTGCCAACCGCCCTTTTAAGGGCAAATGTAAAAGAAGCAATGAAGAAACATAACTGTGAAGTCAGGATTCAATGTCTCCCATGTTTATTGGTACAGTAAGATATCTTCTTCTTCTTCTTGTTCACCGACTGTGAATTCCGGCGGTAAGTCACGGTTGTTCGTCCAAAATGGACTTTTGGCTTTTACCTTGACCTGAGTTTTGCGTGTACATCCGTTTTACTGGCTTATTTGTTTGCAGTACTCGTTCCCCGCCTCTCCGGCAGATGTACTCCGACTTCGGAGGAAGACGTCAAGCCTATTTCTAGGTTGACTGTGACCATTGTTTTGTGTGGGTCGAGATGTTGCCTTATTTGTGTAGTGTCCTCTTTGACTTTTAACAAGTGTGGCCCCCCGGCATGTCGTCCTTAAGGCAGCTCTATGTAGAGTTTTCAGCCCTCAAGGGAAGGCAGGGGCAGATCATGGGCATTCCCCGCCATCCAAGGAGGCTTCCATAAATGCAGAGCCGACACATGATGCACTGGTTCTGGGCTCACCCAAGGAATCGTCACGTCCTGCCCACGACTGCTTAACCTCACAACCGTGTATTGAGCTTCCCGCGCTACAAGGCTGCGCTCTCCGGAGATCAGCCCGCAGGTCTAGGACGTTTGTGGCCACACAAATAGGTACATTCTTTTTCATCTTACGTTAGACACCTTTAACGTTGTTTCAGCTGTGCCCTTAGCACGACAGAATGGGGAGGCAAAAAGCGACAGGTGTGGCTTCACCTGTTTGGTCCCAACACTCGGGGGAGTTGGACCAGTGAATACGGACATTCAGACTTTTCCTAATCGGTATGAGTTATGATCGTCGGACTTTGAGCTGGCATGTGTGCCGTGGGGTGTAACGTTGTCGGACATTGTTTTCAAGCCAGCACATGAATAGTTGCTGCCATGGTGTACCTCAGCGCGGTGACGACGACACTGAGGATTGACAGAGGATGTACGTAGGTGGGATCTTGCTGCGAGAAGTCGCCCACAAGAGATGTTACTCGTCTTGGCTGCGGGTAAATCGGTCAGGGTTGAGTCTCAGCAGCACAGTTTTCCATTCGCTCCCGAATTTTAACCAAGAGTTGTCATTTGATGGTACATTTAGCAAGCAGTCCTTGAGTTTTGTTACTTTTCACCCATGCGTTTGGGGGCGGGCTGGTGAGAGCCAGGTGGGGCACTACACCTCTAGGGGCCGCCAGCTCCGAGATCCCCTGCCAACTCTGTCAATGCTCATTGGAGACATTATCTGTGGCGCACGACGGGGACGTGCAACAGGAGTCTTGCATGAGGTTCCGTAAAACCAGAACAGTGAAGGACTGGCGCCCGAGTGGGGTACGGAATATCTCCTTATACACATCACATCAGACTTAACTTCCTCTCATGCCTGTGACCGAAATCACCGCGCCACACAGTAAGATATGTTTTAACTGTAACAATAAACAAACAATTATAACCCAGTCATAATGAGGTCTATTTCAGTTGGTTACACTGACCGTAATGTGATGTGTGTATGCATGTGCGCTGCACTCAGATTCTCAATGAAGATTCTAACCCAAAAAAGGAACCTAAGGAAAACAAACCCAAAAATACAATCAGCGAACTATGGGGACACAGTGGAAAGAGCACTTGCCTGCCAGTCAGATGGTCATGCGCTCAAAACTCCTTTAAAACAATTTACCCTGAAAGTGCTAATAAAAAAAAAAGTCATGGTCCGTAGGGACCCCCCCCCCCCCCACACACACAAATAATTCCCAGGTGGGTAATACATTTATGGGACCTGCAAGAGAAACATATGAGAAGACAGTACATAGAGAATTGAAGGTTTCTACCAACCATGACAGTGATGTCTGAACTGAGGATGGTTTATAATCTCCTTCTGTACGACCAGCCTTGCTTGTTGTGGGAGATTTACTGGTAACTTCAACCTAAAACAGATGTATATAGATAATTTCCTTCAATGAAGAAGAAAAATGTCTTTCTTCTCTGCATTTAACATGTGTGATGTTGCAGGCCTGCTACACACCTTGTACTGGGCCCGCCTGACACTCACACTTGCCAAATGGTCTAGCTTCAACTCATTAATGTCGAGACATACAGATCACAGCTCCAGCCCAACAGTAACAGATGACTGAACAAAGGTTTCCCGACAAAGACTACACACTGTATTGGTTCACAACTGCTGCCTCTCTTTCAGAGGACACAACTAACCAGGTAGTAAAAACAAACAACTGAAACTACAGCCTAATAATAATGCATACAAGTTTTTTAAAATTCACAACTGAAATTAAAAAAATTAAGCAAAACGTCAGTACCGCAGCTCTATAGATTCAGTAATTGAGTCTACAAAGTCACTGTACCAAATACAAAAAGACTACAGATCATTTAAATCTGACTAACTGCTTACCTTCATCTCTTCAGCTTCATCTCCTTTCTGCTGGGTTAATGACACCTTCCTGTCTGAAGTCTGTGCCTGGCCATTAGTTTTAGACTCCTTTTTATGGGAGCCATCCCGGCTGCTATCTGAAGAACTGCCGCTGGAACGTGTCTGACTGCCAGAGCTGGATGAACTAGAACTTTCTCCTTTCTTCCTTGTGGGTGACCTGGATCTAGACCCTGCGGATGACGAATCAGATGAAGAGGACCTACTGCGCTGCCTTCTTGATGACTTAGGTGGACCTTTAGCTGAAGCAGTTTCTACAATTCTTTTATCCTCTTCTTGACTGTTTTCTTCAGAAATCAATTTACTTTTTACTAAGCTACTAGCAGCTTCCTGAGCCTTCCCAGATAAGGTAGCAGACTTCTCAGCAGGTAGACTTGCTACAGCGATAGACAATCCTGATTCAGCAACCACTTCTCGTACATCTTCTTCTTCCACCAACTGATCTGACTTTTCTTTGCTGTTGGTGTTATCTTCATGGGGGCTTTGTCTTTCCTTTGTGTCATCTGCTGTAGCAGAGTCTTTCCTCTCACGTGGATTTGTAAACTCAACTGTGGCTGGAGCTAGTGGCTGTTTTTTCCTCCACTTCTTCCTAGAACTTGCAGCCATAACCTTATCAGCATTCTCATTCTTTCCCACTGATTTATCTCCACTACCATCACATGGTATGTCATTCTCTGCTGCTTGGTCAGCATCAGACCTTTTACGTGGCTTCTGGGCAGGCATCCTGGAGGAAGCGGTATTTGGTGACCTGGAGCCAGAGTCTGAGCTAGAGTTGTTTCTGGATCTCTGCTTCTTTTTTAGGCTCTCTTCTTCTGTGGATGATGATGATGAGGAACGGCTCCGCTCGACCTTCCTAGCTGCTGCTCTGGCTGGACGTCCTCTCCGGTTTTGAGAAGACTGATCAGGTGAAGGAGAACGAGAACTGAAATTACCAGAACAAAGAACTTTAAAATTAACAACAGAGACATCAAAATGGTAAAGCAGACACAGACATTGTCTTGTGTGTGTGTGAGACAGTCCTATGAAATCTCTGCTAGCGATTTTACTAGGCCAGTCAAACACACAAAAGATTATCCAAACATTTTACAATCTCTTCTCAAAGCAAAAACAAACTGATACAAGCTGAATGTTACTAATGGCCAGAACAGAAGAAAGAACAGCAATCTGTAAACCTGTGTTAAATGTGAGTGGCAAGCAAGAATGTTGGTCTGAGACGACAAATTCATCCCTAAGAAAATGCACAATTCAACCTCAAACAACTAGTCTACAAAGGGTGGGATGTGAGCTGGTTAAAGGCCTATGCATCTCTGGAAGATGCCAGGCAGAGGAACACAAGCAGAAGCACAGCTTGGTGAGTACAGGGGATCTTATCACTCAACCATCAGGGGACAGACATGACTGCTACTGGTACCGCTGGAATTAGAACTGTGTTGGTTGCTGAAGAGAGGGTCACAGCATTTATGGTATTGTTCCAAGTGATGTGATGTTAGTTCTTGACTTGACTCAACCTAGCGTCATGCACATGCCACAATTGTAACCATGAAAGTGACAGGTGTTAACCCAAGTAGGACAACAGATTTCATTTGTGAGATGCAGTCTGCTTGGCATTACCCTAATCCCAAAGTAAACAGAACATAAATATTTAAACTGATGTGTGTGTGAGCGAGAGACAGGGTGAGAGAAAGTCCATCATTACCTTAGTGATGAGCTTGATCTCTTTCTCTGCCTTTCTTTCTCTGGTTTAGGAGATTCTGGTCTGTTCCTGCCTTGGTCTGCCACTGGACCACTTTCCCCTGTGAGACATATGTTATGATGGAATTAACATGCTTATATCAGAGCTACAATATGAACTGTTGTATGTGAGCTACACTAATATTTCATATTTTATATAACTTATAACATAGTGAGAGAGAAAAAAACCACAGGGCTCCCTACAACCCAATCTGTATTTCTAGGAGTGTTTTAGCTCTGGTTAAACACATCTGTAGCTATTCGACTACTGGAAAGCTAACATTCACCGACTGTAGACTAACCACTGCACTGTCATGGCTTCAAGGCCGTTGACCAGCAAGATTATACCACACCATTAGGTGTCACCTCCACACCCAGTGTCAACTATAAATCATCTCCCAGAAGATATATCAATGGCTGTATCACGTGCTGTCTTACCCAACCAGAGATAAGATATGCTGGGTAGGCTAATGAAATGCATTTCCACTCTGCCACCCCTACTCCCACACACACACACACAGTTCACCATGTGCGAGACAGTTCAAATCAAGTGAGACTTCTACAGATCAGATCTAATGCACCAGATGTTATGTTGTAACTTCCCACTTAAGACGGTTTCTAACAAACACTGACTTCTTAATACAAATTTGTACTTCACCCTACGTTATGTGCAGGTAAAAAGGTAGCAATGTTCCGAAGCAGGTTTACTGCATATCCTGGGAAATATACAATATATTTTGTACAAATTATAAAAGTTCAATTTTTTAGGTTCAACTCTTTTCACATTGTCATAAACTGGCCGCATTTTCCAAAATTTTCTATCCTCTAAGCTGAATGTTAAAAACAAATAACTTCTAGAACATTCATATTACTAAGTAATAAATGACGAATCAAATACATCTGAGAAAGAGGTCCGCAATTTACATATGACTAAGGCCCTATTAGGGTATTTTCCTAGCCCTAAAAATTGCGGACCGTTATTCGGAGAATAGCCCACCCCTGCCCTCAACTTGTCTCTTTCCGCTACATAAGTTTTTGTTATATGTAGTTAAAAATATGGAACAGGAATACTACGAACTATGCTTTCTTTTATTATATAATTTCGTTTGAACGAAATTAGTCTTCGCTAGTATAGTTGATAAGCAGTCTGCTTGTTACGCCGGTGATCGGGCTTTTCTTTAAAAGGGTGGTTTGCACGTTGTGTTGTGGTTAACAACTAGGCTGCGAAATCTGGGCATTTCGCTTGGTCTAGGGTGGTTTGCACGTTGTGTTGTGGTTTACAACCGGGCTGCGATATCTGCGCCTTTCGCTCGGTTTTGTGGTTAACAGCTAGGTTAAAAGGGTGGTTTTCATTTTGTGTTGTGGTTTACAACCAGGCTGTGATATCTGCGCCTTTCGCTCGGTATTGTGGTTAACAGCCAGGTTGCGATAGCCGCGGCAAATTTTGGTTTTTGGCTTTTAAAAGGGTGGTTTGCACGTTGTGTTGCGGTTACAACTAGGCTGCGATTGCGCCTTTCGCTCGGTCTTGTAATTAACAGCTAGGCTGCGATAGCGGCGGCGAAATGCTCAATGGTCATGTCACGGGCAGCTAATCTTTTTTTTTGTTCGCCCTTGAAATGGCGGTTGGCATAGTCTACTGAAAGAATTGTGATGGTAATGTTTTACTGGTTGTTCGAAGTGAAGCTGAAAAATGTGATGTTTTTTGAGAGACTGACAAGCTGTGATACTATAGTCAACTATAACAATTATTTTCGGGTGTTACAACTGGCTGCTGCTTAGCAACCCTCAGTTGGGAGGATTTGATGCTAACAGACAGTCAGTGGTTGTTGAAGTTGACGAGAGCTATTTTTTCCACCGCAAATACCATCGTGGTTACTTTTGTCGTGGTCAATCGGTAGTTGGGCTAGTTGAACGTGGTAGTGATCGTTGCTGGTTGGAAGTTGTTAATAGGCGAGATGCAACAACATTGGAACGCATCATAAGTGAGCATTTGTTACCAGGAACGACAATTGTCACCGATGCCTGGCGAGGCTACAACAACGTTGGTCAACTCAACAATGGCATATATGAACATCTCGTTGTTCATGCTATTAATTTTGTTGACCGTGTACACGGAGACATCCACACCCAAACGATTGAAGGGCTGTGGATGCAAGTCAAAAGGAAACAACGTTTCCAAGGCGGCACTAGTGCATTGTTTCATACATATTTAGCCGAATTTCAGTGGCGTCACAATCACAAAGAACATGTTTTCGGACAGTATTTACAACTGTTGTGCCACAATTTCGACATATAACTGTTAAATATTATTGGCAGAGTTGTCACTTTTCTATGACGGAAAGTGTATTGTATTTTTTTTTTTCCTGCATTTCCTTCTTTTCGTCTGTCATTTCATTTTCTCAGTGACCACACTAGCAGGTGGTACACACTTCATTGTTACTGAACATCCTCTTGTGTTTAGATAAGTTGTAGCCAACTATATCTTCTCTGCTATGTCGTTTCTACTACACATCTTGGTAATTTTAGATCCATTAAAGTAGATATGATATTGTTGCAGGTATAACGCAGCACTCTCTTCAATATACATCAAATGCATTAGATATTTAGAGAAACAGGCCGACAGTTTTTTTCCTTCTGAAATCCTGATTTGGCTTCTTCTTGTAATTGAATAATCTGATTGAATATGCCTTGTGTATTATATATATATATATATATATTGTGTGTATCTTATTTATCTTTCTTATAAAAATTCCACTGTGTGGAGGGAGAAAAGGAGCGGTGGGAAACATGTTTCAGCGCCTCAGTTATTATTTCAGGACGCTTAACGGCAGCAGTGAAAACATGATGATCTTAACGTTGCTACCCATCGACACAGCTCTCAGATGGATAGAAAATTATTCCTCCCCACGTCACTTCAGTCGATCGGAAACTATTTCTCCCCACGGCGCTTAACTTTAAACATTGCGCAGAAGTGAAAACACGATGATGGCTTCAATTATTATTTTACGGCACTTAACGGCAGAAGTGAAGACTGATGATGATCTTAACGTTGCTACCCATCGACACAGCGCTCCAATGGATTGAAAATTATTCCTCCCGACACTTTAGTCGATCAAAAACAATATCTCCCTACGGCGCTTAACTTTAAACATTGCGCAGAAGTGAAAACTGATGATGATGGCTTCAAGACACAGCGCTCCGATGGATCAAAAATCTCCCCACGTCACTTCAGTCGATCGAAAACTATTTCTCCCCAAGGCGCTTTACTTTAAACATTGCGCAGAAGTGAAAACTGATGATGATGGCTTGCTTCAAATATGATGATGATGGCCTCAATTATTTCACAGCATTATTGGTACGTATTGTTCCATATTTTGTATAACCTCTTTATAACCTCTTGACCTCTTTGTAACCCCTTGAACCCCGTGAGGCTCTGAAAGGAATGTTTTGGACAGTCAATAATAAGGGGCCGTTATTCGGAAGAGTGCCCAATTTTTACTGTTTGCTTCAAGTATTCTAACTGGAGTAAACTGCAAACTTTGCTAGCTACACTACAAGAGTGTCTAGCTCTACAAGGTTATATAGTAATTTACTTACGAAATATTACATCTGTACTCAAACATTACTTTTTTTTTTTTTACGGAACAATTCCTCAACAATGGCTAAAGTTAAAGAAAACGTGGGCCAATTTATTTTATATTTATGATGACCGTTTGACTGGGACACCCGGATTCAAACTGATACTGGTTTCCGTTTTGTTCCGAAGCAGTTGAAATGAAATAACATACACATAATACATCAGCCAGTGCCTAGCCTACCAAAAACAACTGTGGGTTATAACTGCAGCACCGTTTAAGTAAGAATGTAACACTGCCGACGCTACTTTCACAATAACGTCCAGATTGGGATAATAAAGAAAACATGGCGACAATGACAACATGCCACTTCGAATTAATTAACAGCTCAAAACGGCGCCGGAAAATATCTATTCTTCAACAGAAATATTAAGATTACAATAAAATCCATAAAACAAGAAACAGAAGCCACAGCAAAGAATACCTTTCAAGGAATTCCGATTACTTTTCCTAGTCGGCCTAGGCATTTTCGATGCCTCTTTCGCAGGTGCGTTACTTGTATCGTCCTTGAACTGCTTCAGTGACGTCAGTTCCGGGTTATCGTCTGCAACATTAGTGGGTCTGGGATCGTCGTCAGCCGACGACTCGTCCGCCGATCTTCTCTTTCTCTCTTCTGTAAAATTATGCCATCCCAATATCCCATTTAAAACATCATATAGGTAAACTAACTATAAGTAAACACTGTCTGGAGTTATAGAACGGAGTGGTGGAGGGCTAGACTGCGAGCCCTGTGTGACCTTTAGGTATTAGGGTACGACTGCATTATGATGATGATGTCTAGAAGTACCAAAGCAACTGACTGCGGTAGTTATTAAGAATATTCATTTCTGTTCTAATTCAACGGGCAATGAAGGCTGAGTTATTTACTTTTAATCGGTGTAATTTCCATGTTCTTCGCCAGGAAAGAAAGGCGTGCGTTACTAATACTACAGTCTACAGGTTGTTGTCATTATTTGTTTTCATATGCTATGCGCCCATGACGTTTAGCAGTAGAAACGGCATACCCGCTATACAGACGGGATTCAGCGCGATACTTGACGTGAGTATTGCCTACATACACACAAGTTATGCGATGCCTATATTAACATGTCAGCAAACTGCTTATACTTAAAGCTTCGGCAATATGACAAATTGTTGGAAAAATAAGTGTGACGCGTGTATAATAATTTTATTGTGTAACAAGTCTTTAAAAACTGTCTTTTTTTTTCAGTAAAGAAAATGTTAGCTGGGCCCTTGTACACTTTAAATGTCTAGTGACATGTTCATCCAAGTTGGTACATGTCCTGTTTAAGAATGACAAGTTGTGCATGGTATATGACCTTTTTGGGAATATGACTCATGTACTAGAAATTGTACGAGTCATAAAAAGCCATGACACCTCTCTCATCAATTAATTTCTAAAATTAATTAATTAATGTTTAGCAAATGGATGGAGAAAAACATTTTTTGCAGAAACATGCCACCCCAACAAAGCCTTAAAAAGTCATAACAGTGTTATCTGTAGTGAAAGTCATAACAGCGTTATCTGTAATGACCAGAAAATGTCATGTTTCATAAAATATCCTAAGGAAAAGGCAGAAACAAACTTCTTTGGACAGATTTTTTAGTAAAAGTCAAACCTGGTGAGCCTCAACTAGGCCCAAGTAGAGAAAAGAGAAAAACATTTGTAGATTCATGAAGCTTTATTAAGAAGGGACCTCTCATTCCAAACGTCATTTCCTCGTCCTTTCTTCTTAGCACCATCCTAGTAGGCATTTGACTCTTCTCAACAAAGTATAGTGAAGTTAAATTTTCATTTATCATACTGCTTCTGCATTTGTGTATTTTAGTATCAAACAGTTTTTAAATCTTTTTTAAAAACCTAAATAACAGTTGGATTTGTTCATGGGTACAGATCAGGGACAATGCTCACAGACTAGGTCAAGTACACAGAAGAAGTTTGACTAACCATTGGTGAAGGTAAGCAAGAGCAATGAATAATAGGAACAAATGAAAAAAGGTCAACTCTAAAAGTGCATTATCATTAATAAAGGATATTTCAGTAACAAGTCTTCATTAACAAACAAAAACAGAAATTATCCTAAAACATCAAAGTTAATGCCTAACAACAGTGTTATATAAACATGTACATTGACTCTGAATAAATAGGTTCAGTGAAATAAAATATATTTAAATAGGTTTCCTCATCCACTGGAAAAACACTTTTTAGGGGCCAAATTTCAAACATACAAAAATAACAAGTGCAGTTATTTGGGGGGGGGGGGGGGGGGGGGCGATGGAATAAAAAAAAAAGAAACAAATATTCTGGCCATGACGTGACATGAAAAACCATCCAGAAAACTAAAAGGCTGCTGTTCTTGAGGTGTATTTTTGTGTCCACATCTGTTTTACATAGCTGGCTTATTTGTATGCCATGCAGACTGTTGGTTTTTTGCCTCTCAGTCATGAGGCTCAAGACCACGCTGGGAAGCAGTCGTCAAAAACAAAAGTGGTAGCTTCTTCTTCTGTGACTGCCTTTAAAAGGGTGATTGGTGCCACGCATTGTGGTTTACAGCTAGGCTGCAATAAATAAGCCTTTCTGTCCAACACATCTGATTTCAGCAATACCATAATCTGTCGCCTTTTACAATGATTGTTAGTGGAGCAGTGAGACCCCTCCCCCTTTCCCCTCAAAACGGAGTTCTGGAACCCGTACAGGAATAGAATAGCAAAAATTGGTATCAAAAGCAAATGAATGTTAAAAACAGAAAACCAAAATAGAGAGGACAGCTGAAGCCAGTCAAACAAGAAAAGCAATACAACTGGTTAAAAAAAAACTTCAAAACCCAGTTGAAAGGCAATCTGTCGGAGTATACTGCCAGAGATAAACATCCACTGGAACCTACATTCAATGAGGGGACATATGATCGATTGATTTGATGACATTTACAAACATTAAATAATTAAGCTTACCAAGTGAACAGTCTGGGTTCAATACCTAGCACAGAATGAATTTATAACCTTTATATTTATTTTTGGAAATTTTATGTAAGTATAAACATTTTTTTAAATATGGATACGAAACTAGACAACTAATTCGATATAAAATTTTAGATACAAAAAACCACCTGAATATGAAGAATTCTACAAAGGACTTCATTTATAGCCTAGAGATGAAAGCAAGAAGAAGAACTTTTATCACAGAAAAAGACGTGCTGCATTTGTTAAATCACCTTGTCTCCAGAAACCACCTAAAACTTACCTTCAAACTGCTTCTTCACCTCCATCTGAATTTCTAGATTTCTCTGCTGCTGTTGCAAGTACTGGCGGACAAATTCACTTTGTCCTGCTTTATCGTCTTGCTGAAGCTAAGTTCAAAGTAAATCAAACTGCTCAGACACACTACAGGCTTCATGTGATACAACTAAGCATGGGCAGGTATCAGTACATGAAGGGATATATTCTGCTAGATCAGAGCTTTCTGAACATTTCATATTGGTGACACACCATTTAGACATGACACAATTCTGTCACTAAGTGATTTACTCTACTAGCAAACCGGAGGTTAACCCTTTGGAGACGGAACATTTTTGGAGTTCCCAAAAACTGTGAGCCTTCAGAAGGGGATTCTCTTAGTTTACACACACAAAATTATTATTTTTTCAAAGTGTTTACTTAACATACACAAAACTATATATTTGTGTAGGAAATTAAATCAACTAACAGAATATTTATGAATGAAACTAAAATCTCAACATTTATTCCAATTAACTATTCTGATTTGCATAATTTATGCAAGCATTTTTTCTTACTTCGGAACAAGCATGACTAACCCAAAAAATGTGGGTGCATTTTGTTATGGATAAAGCCTGAATAGATCCTAACACTTGTATTTTGGGAAGTAAGGCCTACAGAAGCCCTTTAGACACTTCTGGCACATGATTCTACTCCTTTTCCTGCCTCCAGTTATGTTTTGGTTGCTGTGATGCAAGAGTCCTTTTTGCCATTTGCACAGGTAATCCCACCAAAATATTGATGTAAAATTACAGAACACATCAAACATTCTCTAAAGCCGTCACTGTACAGCGCACATGTGCAAGAAATGCAGGAAGCAATCTGACTGGCGGGTATGAAAACCTGCCAGCCAATCTCAAGGCTTGTATTATATAGGGCCGCCCAATCAGCAGTCTTTTGGGCTATTTTGTGTCAGCCGATAAATAATCTGCGTCGTCTCCAGAGGGATAAACTAACCTCTAATAAGAGATATGGCCAACGTACATAAATTAGGTTAGTGTAACACACATTCACAATACAGCCGACACATTAATGTGTCCTGGCTCAGTTTTGGAAAGCTAGGGAAATATTCTGAACCTTAGTCATCAACATTATGTGCCATGCCAAGAAGTGTAAGTTGTCCCTGGCCTGCCACCTCACACGGCCATCAGAATCATCCAGCAGGTCTATTGTTGTCACATCCATGTCAAGCAGCCAAACCTTCCAAATATTTACCCATTCATCTTGCTCCTGTCCATCAAGCTTAGAGTTTTATTATTTTTCCGCATGTCTAAATAATCTTCACTGTCATTCTCTATCCAGCTGATGGTTTTTATCTACCTCTCCCCTCTCTCGGGTTAAGGTTTCATTCTGTCCCATGATATTAAAATTTTTACCCAGAAACTAAATTTTCCCTCCGTGAATTTTTTTTTTTAATGGACCATAGTAATGTTGTAAAAACAGAATGAGTAAATCAACAAAAACAGAAAGCAGAAATAATCAGCTCTACAATAAGACAGTCATGAGGGACAGGATAAATGCTGCAGCTAGGCAACCTTCATCAGCATTCTTTTCCTAACAGTTTTGATGAGCAACTTAACAACACACAGAACTGTTGATATCTTTGTGGTTATACTTTCTTTTTCCACAATATTTTCACCATGTATCTCCACTGCTAGCTTATGAAGTTTCAAAAAATGAACAACTGTGTACAGTGCAGACCTGATAAGGAGAAATCACTAGAAACCCAAGAAATAATTCTTCTTATCAATAATTCCTCTTATCCAGATAAGATTTCAAACAATAAAAATTGTCAGGGATAAAGTAAACAAATTATTCTTCACAAGAAAAATCTGCCACATCCAAGATCACCTTAAGCAGTTTGCACTGTAGTAACCATGGTAAAAATTACATTATTTTTAAGCTTAAAACATACGTCGGTTGCCTCGCATTTTCCATTATCCAATATTTTATATGGTCAATATTTTGGTGGCAGCCTTTGCCACCTTACTAAATTTTTCATGCACCCATATTATGCATCTGTGTTAACCTCATAGCCATGCTAACCAGAAACACTGACCAAAACTACTGTGTTAACCTCATAGCCATGCTAACCAGAAACACTGACCAAAACTACTCATAGCCATGCTAACCAGAAACACTGACCAAAACTACTGTGCGGATAAGCATATATTTATATATATATATTTTTTTCCCCCACCCACACTGTTGCCATGGCTTCATCACACAAATAATCAGCTAAATTAAATGTATGGGCAAATTTTATAAAGAGAAAATAACACTTACCGCAATGTTTGGAGCTTTTCCTGTAGTAGTGAAAATAATAAAGAGATAATTAGAAACGCATTCTAAACATACTCTGGCTGCTTCAAAATAATGTTATCTGCCATGATTTAAATAATAAGTACCTATACACTGCCTGCCATAATTCACCTGGGTGCATACTAGAGAATGTACATCAACAGATATTGAATGTGTTTCACAAATATATCATTAGGAAATCCAACAAATGAATTCTTCCGGCTGAAATACACAAGTAACTGACCACCTCGCCACAAAGATAACAGGTATTGGTACTCTGAAAAATGAGTGCTTAGAAGGGCCGAATGTCAGACAGGCCTGCGTGCCCAATTTGTAACCCTTTGAAAATAAAGTTTGTTCGTTCGTTCATTCGACTTTAGATTAACCACAACAGAAACTGTTCCATAAACCCACACTTAAACACTGACAGTGTAAATTAGATATGTATGTATGTATATGTATGTATATATATATGTATATTGTATGTATATTGTATATATATATATATATATATATATATATATATATATATATATATATATATATATATATATATATATATATATATATATATATATGTATATTGTATATTAATTCATTCTTAGCATTCACCAGTTGCAAACTCTGGTGGGAAGTTATGGTTGTTCACCCACTACTGGACTTTGATCTTGTTCTAGAACTTAAGTTTTGCGTGCACATCCATTTTACCGATCTGGTTTATTTGTGTGCCGACTGTTAGTTTTCCACCTCTCAGGCAGTTGGACTGTTACTTCAAAGAAAATACCCCTAAAGAGTTGCCTTTTACAACACGAATGGGGAAAAGGGGAGTGGGGGCTCTATGGAAAACCACACAGGATGTCAGTAAGGAAATTACAGTAGAAGTACCTTCATGTTCATCTCCAGACGACTGTGCTGCCTCTTGCTGTAGTTTTTCCAGCAACAGTTGCTAGATGTGGATACAAGGAGAGTACATACAATTGGTTTAACTGTCATTACTACAACTATGCATTCAACTCTGGGCAATGGGCTGGAGTTACTGATAATGAAATAACAAACATCTGTACTTAGGTGTACAGCTAAAATCTGTACAAGAAATACCACATTGGCTTTTCCCCAGCCAATCTGTATGTGCTTTGCAGACTTCAGTTACATCATGATGATGTTTTTCCACAAATGTAAGGTTCCTGTGTGGTTTTGTACCCTTCATTGGTTTCTGACAGACAGGAAGAAAAGTTCTGCAACATGTTTTCTATGGAAATGATACTTTAGAACCTGAAGAGAAGCAGGGCCTCTACCCCAACATAGCTCCAATACGAGCAAGCCATTTCAGGGCTCAAATAAACTGAACTGTACATGAGACTTACATCTCAGTCTTTCAAATAATTTACACACATGTACTTATTGTAGCTCTGCAATTTCTGATTTCATATTTACAACCCACATTAAATTACTTAAAATTCTAAGCCCGGTGACATGACAAGGTTCATTACAATACCGAAAGTCCTGATGCCATAGGTAGCCTGCACCATAAGACTTTCATGACTGTGACTCGGAAGAGGATGAAGAGGCAGCAGCCACATTAGGGAACAGATGAAGTCAACAAGTCATGGCACACTTAGCGTGTAGCCACAAAAGAATGGCAGAAGGCAAGGAAAATGACAGAAACACCAGACATTCAGTGGTTCAAGACTAAGACAAATGTGAGCTGACAGAAGTCTTCAAGGAATGTGCCAAAGAAGTGATGCATCAAACGTGGGAAAAAAAGATGAGAAATGTAGCACAGGACAGACATTCAGGTAAACCCAATTTCCGCATCAGTCTCATTACAGGGACCGATATCACATGTATCCTACGCCATTTAGCAAATGCTGCACCAGGGCTTGATGATGTGAGATAAAAACACAATTTACACACTAACAGCATTAGGAATGGATCAGCTCCTGCTGTCTGGGTTCATGGTCACCTCAAACCTCTAAGTAGATCTGGTAGGGACCACACCAAGGTAAATGGCTATAACAGTGGTCTCCAACCTGAGGGGCGCCAGAAGGTTTTAAGGTGGGCCTCAAGCTATTTTGAAATTGATTGCATTTGTAATAATCCGCTACATTATTTTTTTTCAGTTTAATTACAAATAAAATATTTTTTTACTATTACAAAATAAAAAGCTAAGAACATTTTTTGTTCTTATAAGCAAATAATATCTCTACAGTTAAAAATCTAATTAATATGATATTACGGGCACTTAAACATGAATGAAGAACACATTCTGACCAAAATGTATCTTCACACTTCCATTTTCCTTGTTGTGGAATCTACTGTCCTGCTCTTTCTAATTACATTTTGTTATGTCACATACTCAAGGGGGCGAGACCACACAAGGCTACAGGATTATTGCCATGCAAAATATGAGAGGTAATCTTCTTGAAAAGAACATGGTGCACAAGCGATCCCTGATTTTGGAGGCTAAGGGGTTACTGCTCCAACACCGAGAATATCAACCCAGAAAGGACATGGACCAATGCCAGTGTTTGCTCATCTATATAAATTAAATGTAAATGTTCCTTTGTCAGTGGTAGCTAATCTAAAGTTCTTCACCAATTGTTTTTCAGATTTTCTTTTTCCTTCTTCTTCGTGTTTGCTGGCTGTAAACTCTGGCGGAAAGTTATGGTTATTCATCCACCTCTGGACTGAAGTATTGTTTCAGAACCTGAGTGTTTCATGTGCATCCATTTGACAGATTTGACTAATATGTATGCAGACTGCTGGTTCCTTGCCTCTCAGGCAGATGCACTCCGACTTTGAAGGAAGCTCTCAATTAATCGACTCTTACAACATGCTTTTGGGTAGGCAGTGGATCTATTCTTGTTTTTCCTATAATAGGGCACCGGAACCCACACAGAGACATTCAGATTATGAAAACAACATTGCATTCAAACACATGCATGCTTTTACATAAGAGTGTCGCACAAAGCACGAACTACGTAGCTCCAGCAATGATCACACCGTTTTTTGTTTAGTTTGCCGCACCAGCGCACACTTAGATATATTATTCACACACACACACATATATATATATATATATATATATATATATATATATATATATATATATATATATATATATATATATATGTATATATGATGACCTCCTAAATGTATCTGCAGGTGCAAACTCTGTCAATTTAATTAACTATACGCATTGTAAACAAGTCACTATAGGTAAGTGAGAAAAGTAATATTTACAGGGAATTGTGCCAACACAAAAAGTACGATATGAGAACTGATGTTCACCGCCAATGACAGCAGCAGTTGCACATGCAATACTGCATAATGCACAAGTTCTGTGGCAACTTCTTGAATTTGCAGTGTTTTATATGATTCCAGATATGTTTCAATTAATATCTGAGAAAATTGCACATCAAATACATGTGCTTGCAATAATGGCGTGAAATCCCACCATGCATTAACTGTGGAAGATTTGTATTAATGTGAGCTGGTCTTGCTTGCCATAGCCCTGGGCTGTGAAGTAATGTAAGTGGAACAGCTCTATTCTCTGGAAAGACGGAAAGGTGCCAGGGTCATTTTAATATGCAGCCTTTGTCAATCAGTGTCTGTTGCTTAGGCGTTGCGAACGCGCTTCTTAATTCTGAGGTACCTGGTTTCAATTTCAACTGCAGAGGATTTAGTTGATTTACTTTGCCAAGTTGAAATATTTGGCTCTTCTTTGAACTTCTACCCGATATTATGGCGGCCAAACAAATACCCTAATAGGGCCTCAGTCGTGTGTAAAATGGGGACTTCCTGCCACGAACACATCGTGGCAAAACAAAGATTACTTGACAATTTCAAGAGAAGCAACACTGCAGACAATAGTAGCAGATGATAATAGTGACCATTTACAATTTCTGCAGATGATACTAGCGAACATTGACAATTTCAAGACACGCAACATTACAGATGTTAATATGCAGATGGCGGGGAGACCACGTGCTCCGGCGCAAATTAGAGAGTGTTCTTCCGATTAAACTCACCGCCAAGCATATCACCCCCTGCCGCTATGCGCGGCGCGGATGGGGATCTAAACTAGATGCATGGGACTCACGAGCAAATAAATTGGAGGAAGTTGCAGGAAATGCGGTAGCTGCTGCTCGTGAGTCCCAACCATCTAGTTTAGCCCACCATCCGAGCCGCGCAGGGGATAATGTCGGTGGTGCTGCATAGTCGCAGAAACAGGTCCGCAATTATTTAATTAACATATCACGGAGACCCTGTTAGAGCATTTGTTTCGTTATTCGGAGCCGATCCTAGTTTTGCCGTGATTTATTTATCTTACGACTGAGGCCCTGTTGTTAGGATATTTGTTTGGCCGCCATAATATGGGGAAGAAGGGGAGAGAGCCTAAAATTGTTGAGACCGTTTTCACTGTTTGACCGCACTTTGGTATGGAGAGACGACCCTAACTGAATACTCCAACAAATTTTCTCAAGAGAGAAAAGTATTTATAATAATTGTATACAGTGGTAGCTAATAAATAACACGGGAGAGGAGTAAAAACTAATTAAAAAGTCGGGTAGACTCCTGGTGGGTCTCTTACTCTTTACTCTAGTCTAGTCTAGTCCGTTCGGTTCGTTTTTTCCCAGAGTATCTAATGTAAACACTAGATAAATATAAGCAAATAACATACTGCTTTCAATCTTTCTATCAGCTGTATTTTGCTGCCACTTTTAGAAAGGCCCCTGTGTTCAAGCTCCCGCTTTAAATCAGTAACCCGCAGTTCGGCAAGAGGCGTCCCTTTTAGTGTCAGCGTTCCGCCAGCGTCAACCTCTGACGCCATTTTCTCCATCAACAACAGAAGCAGACGACAATGGGTGATTTCCGGCCTATCGCTCCTCAACGATCGGCTCGCTCCTAATTTATCTTTGGTATTTCTCCTTCAAGGGACATTTTATACTTGTAAATGTACGTGTAATGCAGTTAAGTTAGGTCATGTACCTGTCAAAGTTTGTTTTGTAGGCTGAAAATTTGTATATATTTCGGACTATTTTATGGTGGTCAAGTTGTATTCATATTCGCATGGCGGTTCATGTAATTGTAACAGTAAATAAAAACAGAAACTGCATAGTGAGTGAATTTGTAATTTAACAACTACTGTAACTGGTTTAAATTCTCAAGTCGAGATGGACAGAACCCAGGTTTCTTTCTAATCCTGTGAATATGTGTAATTTTAAGAATGAGAGTACTGTATTAAAGGGTCACCACAACATGAGGGTAGTGTACCACAACATGAGGGTAGTGTATTAAAGTGTCACCACAACATGAGGGTACTGTATTAAAGTGTCACCACAACATGAGGGTACTGTATTAAAGTGTCACCACAACATGAGGGTACTGTATTAAAGTGTCACCACAACATGAGGGTACTGTATTAAAGGGTCACCACAACATGAGGGTAGTGTACCACAACATGAGGGTACTGTATTAAAGTGTCACCACAACATGAGGGTACTGTATTAAAGTGTCACCACAACATGAGGGTACTGTATTAAAGTGTCACCACAACATGAGGGTACTGTATTAAAGTGTCACCACAACATGAGGGTAGTGTATTAAAGTGTCACCACAACATGAGGGTACTGTATTAAAGTGTCACCACAACATGAGGGTACTGTATTAAAGTGTCACCACAACATGAGGGTACTGTATTAAAGTGTCACCACAACATGAGGGTACTGTATTAAAGGGTCACCACAACATGAGGGTAGTGTACCACAACATGAGGGTACTGTATTAAAGTGTCACCACAACATGAGGGTAGTGTATTAAAGTGTCACCACAACATGAGGGTACTGTATTAAAGTGTCACCACAACATGAGGGTAGTGTATTAAAGTGTCACCACAACATGAGGGTACTGTATTAAAGTGTCACCACAACATGAGGGTACTGTATTAAAGGGTCACCACAACATGAGGGTGCTATATTAAAGGGTCATCACAACATGAGGGTACTGTATTAAAGTGTCACCACAACATGAGGGTACTGTATTAAAGGGTCACCACAACATGAGGGTAGTGTACCACAACATGAGGGTACTGTATTAAAGTGTCACCACAACATGAGGGTAGTGTATTAAAGTGTCACCACAACATGAGGGTACTGTATTAAAGTGTCACCACAACATGAGGGTAGTGTATTAAAGTGTCACCACAACATGAGGGTACTGTATTAAAGTGTCACCACAACATGAGGGTACTGTATTAACCCTTTTAGCACGGGAAGTTTTTCATAGGTCTAGCCAAAAACACGGAGCATTTTTTCAGTGAATTTGGTTATTACTTTATTTAATTTTTTTGACAGATTTCTGTTATTCTGACCCCAATGAAATAATATATCTATTTGAAGGATATAGATTGAAGTTCGTCATTTTCACAATATCGTTAAAATTAATTGATGTATATGCAAATTAATCTCATTTGCATATCTAAAAATAGAAAATATGAATTTGAATTTTCAACTTCAATGCTTGAAACATAAAACTAAAAACAAAAATTTTTTTTATTTGAAATCTTTTTATTGATCCTTGGCCTTTTTACAAATGTTGTAAGCAATTCAATAGTCAAAAACAGGTATATATATGTGAAACAGCAATAATATCTTTAGGTGACATGTGTTTTTCACCATCAGTCAGCACTAGAAATGGATGTGCCGGAGTGTCAACACCTTCGGGTGGATATACCCTGAGCCATGGTTGGGCTGTGGTCTGAACACAACAGCGTCCCCATCTGATTCCCACTATTACTACTAACACTAAATCCTGCATCAGTATCAACAGAATTAGTGTCATCACTTGATTCAAATGTTTTATCAACATCAAGTTTAGGGGCAGAAACATACAAGTCAGACATACTTTTAGCGGTTCAGGTCACTATCTAAAAAATTCAACAACAATTTTCACTTCGATACCAAACACTCGAAAGTCGCCATGTGTAAAGCTGATACCGCAGTTAATATAAATGAATCACTTTCAGTGTTTCAAAGTAGGAGATTTCTTAGCGGTTCGAGGCGAAACACGACCGGGCCGATCATCGGCCGTTCCGTGTTTTTGGCAAGACATCCGCCGGCCGATAATCGGCCCGTCCGTGCTAAGAGGGTTAAAGGGTCACCACAACATGAGGGTACTATATTAAAGGGTCATCACAACATGAGGGTACTGTATTAAAGTGTCACCACAACATGAGGGTACTGTATTAAAGGGTCACCACAACATGAGGGTACTGTATTAAAGGGTCACCACAACATGAGGGTACTATATTAACTCTTTGAGTCCCAGGGGGTTTTGCATCAGAGGCCCAAGGGGGGTAATATGATTTTGACTTTTAACAAATGCAGCACTTTAAAACAAACCACACAACTGCAGCTGATGTCCAACATACACAAATCATACATGAAAATAAACATAAATAGATAAGGATTAATATTAGCATACTGCTACAACAAACAATTATACTGTTAGTTAGTATTTAGTAAAGAAAACAGTGACTTAGTTTGAGAGGTAAGTAAATTATGAACAAGTTTTTTCCACTTACCCAGAAGCTGATCCCAAAATTCTTGATATAGTATATTCAAAATGCATCACAAAGGAAGGTACACCACTTATAAGTATGCACAGCCAATATTAAAGCAAAATTTGCAATAGTTGTTGTTCCATGGCAATTTTAATAACACTACCATAACATGTCAAAATATATTCTCCAGTGGCATAAACAGTGACTTTTCTAAAAACAAATGAATTCCTCACATAGCAAAAACTGTAAAGGCACTGTAAACATGTCAACCTATTCATAGATTTATATCTATGGTTTTAGATGATATAGATAGTAGTACTAGAAGCGCTGACATTTGGACTAGCTGGTGTCGTGTTACGAGGTCTTCTCTTGTGTTGCCATGGCAGAATTAGTCAGTTTTGTCCTCTTAGCAGGAGGTAAATTACGCACACATCCTCATCAAAACTTGACTCGTCAACGGTTTGGGGACATTTCACGTCGCTAATAACATTATCCAACTCCACATTACTTTATTCGATCCATTGTTTTATCAAATTTGATGATTCTAAAGCAGTAAAACGCTTTGCTGGGCGTGAAGACGATATCTGATCGGACATATTGTTTTCAGACAATTGTTTGGTAACGTAGTAGACCACACAAATATCTATTTAAAGCATTAAAAACTCACCAGACCCAAACGAATGCACTCCACGTGTGTTCACTACACACTTGAGAACCGGAAAGGAAGTTTAAATTGAGCGGTTCGCGTGTAATTACCGATAAGTGGTAAATTAAAAACCGTCACACGTCATGCGCTGTTTGGGCCGCCAAGTAGTAAAAAATCAGCGCGTGATGCGTTCCTTGGGACTCAAAGAGTTAAAGGGTCATCACAACATGAGGGTACTATATTAAAGGGTCACCACAAAATGAATGAACTGTATTAAAGGGTTACAACATTAGGAAGGTTGAGAGCTACTGTTTTAGAGTAAAGGATTGAGAAAAGTATTTTAAGAAAATTGATAAGGTATCCCAAATGTACCATCTTCTACATTTTTTTAAGTATTCAGTAATACATGTGTATTTTCTGTATAAGAATAGTAGGCTACTGGGAAGATTCAGGTTAGAAAGTGGGTGCTCTGTTATAGAGGCACCATCTTTAGTTTCCTTTTATCAAGACCTGTATGTAATATTTTCTTTCTTACCAATAACAGATTATCCTAAATACCAATTGAAGCACTGAACCACCCATACTGAGCTATGGCTGATACAGACTACAATTCAGATGAGTATCCTGGGGTAAGTTCAGTTCAATATCAGCTTCCATACTGCCTTTACAATGGTACCTCAAGACACAAACTTATTTCTTTCTTTGACTCCATTCGTGAGCCGAAATCTTTGTGTCTGAAGGTGTTAAGGACCTGAGGTGTGTTTGTATGTTATCAAAATCCGTAAGGGAAACAAAGAATAGTCACACTTTTACACCTCTTTTACCACTTCGGGTGTTGAAGGAGATATAAGGTTTTGCTTCTAGCTCTTCTGGCCACCTGGTCGATTGACACATTGTACTGTTGTAGAGTTTCTCTGATGTCATTTTTCCATCTTGTTCGTGGTCTAACTCATGCTGTTTGTCTCCTCTTTTGTTGTATGCTTTTTGAGATATGTTTGCATGGCATTATAAACCTTGTACATAAAACACACAAATTCAGTCTATGTGCATATAATTGTTGTACATTATGTAAACATTCATATGTACTCTTGCATCAGTTCCAGGGACTTTTTAACCCTACCAGTGTAGTTACCTTTCTTTCTTTACTATTTTTATTTAGTCATTATCATGCTGGCCAACTTTACTTCCCAGAACTTTACCATTGAAGGCTGGGTCAACCTGGCAGCCAAGGTCATTTTTGAATAAAGTTTGGCTCTATCAGGGCCCGAATCCACTATCTTCAGATCCACAGGCAAGCATCTAGCCACTACACCACATAGGCCAGGCACCCTCCCCCACTTATTGTATACACACAAAATAATGCCGCAGTTACATTGTTGTTGTTGATTTCCCCTGTGTGTTCTGGGGACCCTGTTTTGGGGAAGGGGATGGCCTTGACCTACTGCCCATGCCATGCAAGTCAACTAATTCAGGTTTGTCAGAAATCAGATGTGTTGTGCAGAAAGTGTCAGTGTACCTGGTGAAGTCAGGAGCCTAGGGCAGTTATGTTTATTAAATTCTTACTTAAAGAGGGATTTGAATACTCGACAACAGCTAGTAGGCAGGCATGCAGTTATGACATGTTGTTCAAATTCTTCATACTTTAGCTATCCACACAAGAACTAGGATGAGATGGCTAGAACTGCTGTTGTCTTTTGTGCTAAACATGTATGTTTTTATTCAACCTGCAGTCTCCATCATACAATGAGACCAGAGACGATGATGATGATAATGACAGATTTGAAGATGAAGAAGAGGAAGAAGAAGATGCAGAAGCAGTACAAGCAGAGTGCCTGGAGCTGTTCTCTCAGCGTGATTTCATCATGGAATCAAACATTCTCAGTGTGCTCAAAAGGTAATCATAGGGTTGTGACCAGCCTTCAGTATTTACATTCACAAAAGGTAATCATAGGGTTGTGACCAGCCTTCAGTATTTACATTCACAAAAGGTAATCATAGGGTTGTGACCAGCCTTCAATATTTACATTCACAAAAGGTAATCATAGGGTTGTGACCAGCCTTCAGTATTTACATTCACAAAAGGTAATCATAGGCTTGTGACCAGCCTTCAGTATTTACATGCACAAAAGGTAATCATAGGCTTGTGACCAGAGGTCAGTATTTACATTCACAAAAGGTAATCATAGGGTTGTGACAAGCCTTTAGTATTTACATTCACAAAAGGTAATCATAGGGTTGTGACAAGCCTTTAGTATTTACATTCACAAAAGGTAATCATAGGGTTGTGACCAGCCTTCAGTATTTACATTCACAAAAGGTAATCATAGGGTTGTGACAAGCCTTTAGTATTTACATTCACAAAAGGTAATCATAGGGTTGTGACAAGCCGTCAGTATTTACATTCATTTTTGTTTCTGAGGGGCAGAAATAAAATCCTTACCTCCAAAGTTTGTGGCAACTGCACTAGCCGTGCAGCGCTGAAAATACCCCCTGTCCTACATAAACTGCTCTAAAAAGTTGTATATATACACAGTGAATCTATTACCCCCTCCCTGAAGTGTACTACTCTCTCTCTCTCTTCTCAGATGTGTCCTTTCTCAGACTTCCTTCGTGTATCTTTTTTTTTTTTAGTGGTCTCTATTTTTCAATCTCTGTTCCTCTTTTTTTTTTTTTTTTTTTAATCCTCCTCTTTCTGAATTTCTTCACTCTATCTCTGGTGAGGATGTGTCTGTATTTATGCTCTGAAGTTTTCTTCTGTACCCTATTCCTTTTTCTGTTGTTACGCAGATGTTTCTTCCTTCTTTCAGTGACTTATGTTTTGTAAAGTATGCATCTGTCAATCATCTCTCCTAGGTACCTGCAAGCGGGCGGAGCTCCATCAACAGTTGTAGAGTTACTGTCCGTGAACTTTACCTCAATTGCTGGCATGGTCAATGTCATAGCCAACTGGTTGATCCAGACAGGTAGGAACAACCGGTGTACTTGACATTCACTGAAAACGAGTGACAGAATAGTTGATCCAGACAGGTAGGAACAACCGGTGTACTTGACATGCAGTGAAAACGAGTGACAGAATAGAACCTGAACTTGGCCTTCGGTCATAGATCACTTTGGCTGTACAGTGGTAACTGAATCAGTGCTCCTTCTGTATATCACACACGAAGAATCTCAGCACAGTACGACAGTTTGCTACCACTAACAAGAATCTAGATGTGCAGTCAGGGTACAGTTGTGTCAATTTGTATAAAAGAGGACGCCAAGTTGGCTGCCAAATCATCTCTGGCAACCATTCAGGCACCTGTAAAATGCATGCCATAGATATTCATTTCCAGGTAGATTTGTTCTGTCTAATTGTTGGAATTAGGCCTTTTCAGTGGCATATTCAGTCTACTGTTTCATTTTGCTTCTCACATATAAAACAGAAATGCGCTCTTTGAAAGTCACAATAAAGGAATAATCATCTCCCTTGCTGTCTGTCGTGGCTGAGGCTTGTAATCTATAGTGGCGTTTATCAGCTCATGCACTGACATCTTTCTGTACCATGGTAAAAGGCTATCCAGAATTTTCTCTGTCTCTCTTTCCATTTATTGTTTTAGTTGTCAGTTTTGCTGATTTAGACATATTTCCATGGTGTGTATGCGTGGCATCCTGATTGTTGTGGTGCGCCTCCTGGCTGGTTGCCTCCGACTTCAGCACCTTGTTTTGCTAGGGTAGACTGTGATCATACTCGAGGAGAGTAGGCTCATCCCTTTGTCTTTCGCCTTTACCTCGTCTGTTGTCCCATCCAGTTTCCCGCTGGGGGTTGAGACCCCAACCTTCAACTGGATTGCTGTGGAGAACAGGGTCCACCACGTGAAGGTGAGGTAGGCTTGAGCAAGAGAGACTTATGGACATTAAGAGTCTTGTATTGCGCATTATTTCTCCATTAGTGGAACGTAAACTCTATGGACCACTGAATTTAACAAAAATGAAATTTATACAAGAAACAAAACTGCTCATATAGACAGCTTATTTCAGGCAAACGAAAGAAGAAGAAGAAGTTGTCAGTCTTTGTCTCCTTGTAAATTGGCCCAGAATCAACTACTGTATTTGTTTTTACCCCTGAAATTTGTGATAAGTAGCTTTGTTTGGCAGCCTCTTTCTAAATATTTGGGTCACCATTTTGACTGGTCAAGTAATTGTTGCTTTCTTGCTAAATGTCCAGTATTTATTAGTGCTTGTATGTGTGTGGCTGTATGGAGAAAGTTAAAGTTAAACTTTGAGTGCCTGTATGGAGCAGAGAAAGTTAAAGTTAAACTTTGAGTGCCTGTATGGAGCAGAGAAAGTTAAAGTTAAACTTTGAGTGCCTATATGGAGAGAGAGATAAAGTTAAACTTTGTGTGCCTATATGGAGAGAGAGATAAAGTTAAAGTTAAACTTTGAGTGCCTATATGGAGCAGAGAAAGTTAAAGTTAAACTTTGAGTGCCTGTATGGAGAGAGAGATAAAGTTAAACTTTGTGTGCCTATATGGAGAGAGAGATAAAGTTAAAGTTAAACTTTGTGTGCCTATATGGAGCAGAGAAAGTTAAAGTTAAACTTTGAGTGCCTATATGGAGCAGAGAAAGTTAAAGTTAAACTTTGAGTGCCTGTATGGAGCAGAGAAAGTTAAAGTTAAACTTTGAGTGCCTATATGGAGAGAGAGATAAAGTTAAAGTTAAACTTTGTGTGCCTATATGGAGCAGAGAAAGTTAAAGTTAAACTTTGAGTGCCAATATGGAGCAGAGAAAGTTAAAGTTAAACTTTGAGTGCCTGTATGGAGCAGAGAAAGTTAAAGTTAAACTTTGAGTGCCTATATGGAGAGAGAGATAAAGTTAAAGTTAAACTTTGAGTGCCTGTATGGAGCAGAGAAAGTTAAAGTTAAACTTTGAGTGCCTATATGGAAAGAGAGATAAAGTTAAAGTTAAACTCTAAGTGCCTGTATGGAGCAGAGAAAGTTAAAGTTAAACTTTGAGTGCCTATATGGAGAGAGAGATAAAGTTAAAGTTAAACTTTGAGTGCCTGTATGGAGCAGAGAAAGTTAAAGTTAAACTTTGAGTGCCTATATGGAGAGAGAGATAAAGTTAAAGTTAAACTTTGAGTGCCTGTATGGAGAGAGAGATAAAGTTAAAGTTAAACTTTGAGTGCCTGTATGGAGCAGAGAAAGTTAAAGTTAAACTTTGAGTGCCTATATGGAGCAGAGAAAGTTAAAGTTAAACTTTGAGTGCCTGTATGGAGCAGAGAAAGTTAAAGTTAAACTTTGAGTGCCTATATGGAGCAGAGAAAGTTAAAGTTAAACTTTGAGTGCCTATATGGAGCAGAGAAAGTTAAAGTTAAACTTTGAGTGCCTATATGGAGTAGAGAAAGTTAAAGTTAAACTTTGAGTGCCTATATGGAGCAGAGAAAGTTAAAGTTAAACTTTGAGTGCCTATATGGAGCAGAGAAAGTTAAAGTTAAACTTTGAGTGCCTATATGGAGAGAGAGATAAAGTTAAACTCTAAGTGCCTGTATGGATAGAGAGAGACTGAGTTACAGCGATGGGTTTAGCCCTAGGAAACAGGTTGCTATAAGATTACAACCAAGAATGATTGTGAAGTTCTGAGTGTCCACGGTTATATTTGTGTTCTGTGATAGGTGTTCCACAAACTGAAGTCACAACTCTAGTAGAGAACCACATGACAGCAATGGTGCTACAGCATTTTGATCCCAAGAAAGCTGATTCCATTTTCAATACTGATGGCAACGTAAGTAGTTGGTCTCCTTGCTGTCTGCTGACCTGGATCTTTATTGAATCAGTTTATCCCTGTGTGGGTTCTGGGTCCCTATTGGGTTGGGAGGGGGGGGGGGGAATAGGCCCACTGCTCCATAACAAGCATGTCGTATAGGATGACTAATTAAGGGAAGTTTCCTTTGAAGTTGGAGTGCATCTGCCTGAGAGGCCAGAAGTCTGCATACTGATAAGCCAGATCTGTAAAATAAATATCCTGCAACAAGACCAAAGTTCAGAAGTGGATGAATGACCAGAACTTTCTTCCAGAGTTTATCACCAGTGAACATGAAGAAGAATAGGTTTATATGTGAGCTGAGACTATGTTGGGTGTCATTACGTGTGCAGTGTTTCATTGTTCTTGTCTGTTTTAAATATACGTTTGTATGGGCTTGAGGGCATTTGTTTTTATTGTTTATGTTTTCCGTAATAAAGTTTGTAACCGAAACATTGTGACGGACTGTAGTGTAGTTTATTGACTCCGTCCCTGTCTAATGTTGACAGGAATCAAAACTTATGCTTTTCAGTGGCATATTCCACTCGGCTTAGTTATTTTGTAACAGATTTCACTGAATCTGGATCTCTACCCTGTGGGGCTAACACTGATGGTGCATCCTTACCTGTGTCTTGCCTGGTGGCGAAGGAGTCTGGTCAGGTGAGCTTCGCCGGCCTCAAGACAAATCAAGTTTTTAGTGATTGTCTGTACTTATCCCATCTACACTATTCCGTATCCCTAAGGTTGTGCATTGCTTTCAGAAATTTACCTGGACATTTAACATCAGGGAGTCGAGATGGTGTAGCAGCTACATGCTCGCCTGCGGATCCAAATGTCATGGGTTCAAATCTGTTCAAAGCTGGACTTTAAGAAACAAATGACCTTGACTCCCAGATCAGCCCAGCCTTAAATGGGTACCAGGTAAAGTCCTAGAAAGTAAAGGCGGCCAGCATGATGTTGCCCACAATACTCACTGAGTGCTGATTGGCTATAACATATAGGTCACGTACTACTGTATGTGCCCAGTACTACTGTATGTGCCCAGTACACCTGAAGACATGGACGAGGGTCCTTTACTGACAATTTTACGTAAATAACTGACAATTTTACGTGAATACTTATCTCTACATTTTGCAGGTGCCTGAATGGTTGCCAGAGATGATTCAGCAGCCAACTTGGCGTTCTGTTTTCTACAAACTGGCAGAACAGTACCCTGATTGCTTGTTCCTCAATTTTACCATTAAGGTATGTGACCAGATTTTCTTGTCTTTACAGGTGTGATATTCATTTCACGTATTTATTAGTCTGGCACAAACAAAACAGGAAGAGCCTTCTGCTGTACCTGACCAACTCAGTTTTCTGTATTCGGTCCTTAGCAAAAAAAGGATATTGGGTAGTGGTGTCAAGGCAGCCTCATGATGTTACTGCCCGAGATTTGGACAAGTCGAGGAGAACAGTGTAATTATATAATCCTTGTTTGTCATTTTGTCACTGACAGTACAACTCTTGGAAGGCTTGGCAGTGGTTAGCATTGCCAGCTCAGGGGCAGGTGTTTAAACGTCTTTGTCCCCATGTAAGTTCGGGGGCCCCATTGTGGGAGGAACATAAATAAAAGAAACCCACCCCTTCCCCACAACAAGCATGTCATAAAAGGCTACTAATTAGGAGTGTTTCCTTCAATGTTAGAATGGATCTGCTAGATCTGTAAAACAGATGTGCACTCAAATTACAAGTTCTGTGACAGGAAAGTCCAGAAGTGAATTATTTTTTTCTGACAGAAATGAGAGCACGCAGAGATGCCTGACAGTTGAAAATGGTCCGTATTTATCCATGCCCAAATTGTCTTGCCTCCACAGATGATTTCTGATGCTGGGTTTCAAGGAGAGATTACCTCAGTGTCGACAGCCTGCCACCAGATTGAGGTCTTTACACGTGTTCTCAAGACCTCTGTTGCTACCTTTCTGGAAGGGGGGGAGGAGGCAATAGAGAAACATCTTCCAGAATTCACCGTAAGTAATTTGTTTTTGCTGCATGTTAGTCAGATCCTACAGATAGTAATCACTAGAGTCGCTGGCCATAGAAACACTTGATGTTGTGATTTCCTAACTTTTGATGAATAATTGTTAAAATCCTTTATTGCTGCAGAACAAAGTTAGAAAATTACGGCCTAATGTTGAAAATCTGTTTAGAGCTGACACCAAAGATATAGCAAAAAGTGTTGTGTAAATGAAATCTGGAATCACTTTCCTTAGTAATTAAATCTGATCAGTGCTGATTAAACAGCAAACAAAAGTTTTGATCTTTTATCATCTTGAATTTTCTTTGTATTGTTTTAAATCTTTTAGAAAAAGGCAGATATTATTTAACCGATTTGTCCAGAAAGACTTTACTCCAGCTAACAGATATTTGTTGCGGAATGAGTTAAAGTAATAACACTTTGAGGGAGAATGGGTTAAAGTAACAGCTGGAGCAGAGTAGGTTAGTGTAGCCACTGGGAGTAGCAGGAGGAATTAAGACAGATGTGTCGGATGCGTATAACACATGCATTGTTTGGTAGCTGAAAATCAGTTTCTGCCTCGACAGAAAATGGTCTGTCACGGGGAACACACCTACCTCTACAGTCAGCTACTGATGCACATGGCAGCCGAGGAAACCAAGGGAGGGGCCAGCATGAGGAGGTTGTGCCAGGAGCTACAGAAGGCTGCGGTGGCAAAGTGAGTAATCAGACACACACCTGAATCAGGTATGTTTCTGGTCTGTTTGGTCACTTTATTCTTTTGTCTTATAATGCTTAAAAAAAAAAAAAACATTGGTCGTGAACCCATAGGAATTTCTTTAAACACAAATAATACTTTTGTAAAATATTTTTTAAACAATGTTAAAAATCTATGTGCCTTTTTAAACTTTAAAAAAAATTGAAATTTATAAAGATATATAAAGGGAGTAAACAGCGAGACTCCGTGGTGTAGCGGCTAGACACTTGCCTGGGGATCCGAAGGTCGTTGAGTTCAGGTCTTTTCGGCGTCGTACTTTTTTTTTTTAAACATGACCTCAGCTCCCAGGTCGACCCAGTCTTATGTGGGTACTAGGTAGTGTCCTGGAATGTAAAAGTGGCCAGCGTGATGCTGGTAACATCATCTACTAAATGCCGATTGGTTTATAAAATGTCTCTCTCTTTGCGTTCACTGGCTGTAAACTGGCGGAAAGTTCTGATCGTTCGTTCTAGACTCTAGTCCTGATCCAGAACCTGTGTGTTGCATGAACATCCATTTCACAGGTCTCACTCATTTGCATGCAGACTGTTGGTTCCTTGCCTCTCAGGCAGATTTACTCCGACTTCGAAGGAAGCTCCCAATTAGTCGACTCTCACGACATGCTTTTGGGCAGGCAATGGGCCTATTCTTGTTTTCCCCACAGTGGGGCCCCAGAATCCACACTGGGAAGTTTATCAAATATAGGTCTAGCCCTATGTGCCCATTGCAGCTGAAGGCGTAGAGAAGGGTCCTTTACTTCACTTTACTTATACTGTAATCAGTAAACAAGAACAGGGTGAATCATTAAATGGAATCCATTCCTCGGGGCCTGTAACAAGTATGTATCTGGTAACTCATGCCTGGAACCTGTGATAATTACACGAGATTCACTGACACATGATGACAAGATATCACACCAGATGATAACCAGTACCAGTCAGCTTCACATCGTCATAATCACAAACAACAAGTGGTTGCTGCAGCTAGAATGCCTTCATCAGCACATGACATGAATAGGCAATGTTACATTCCAAACAAGAATACACAAAAATCACTTAACTGAGATCTCTCCAAGAAAAATCCCCATGTCTGCCTGACGTGTTGAAACTCTGAAATTCTGTGCTTGCCCTGTGTATGTTTGTAATTATTTGAAATATTTACTGACAGAGGTCTGGAGGTGACCCCAGTAACTACAGCTCTTGCACATGCCAACGAGTTCCCACGAGCCTGCCAGGCTCTGTCGTCCATGTTGTCCAGGCAGGCCTTGAACCCAGCGGACATCACTGTGGTGAGTTCTCCGTTATGATCATCATCATTTGCCGTGCTGGTAAGCACGGTCAGGTTTGGCCATCTCACATTTCACCAGAATCATGGATCAGTTGTTTTGTTGGTCTCACCTGCATCCATGTTGCCAAGTCATCCAGGTATTTATCTCTTTGCCTTCCTTTTGCTCTCTTTCCATTATTCTTGTAGGTTGTTACCAAGTTCTCGAGTCCGTCGTAAAAAACGCTAACCATCTACATCTAAAAGTTCTGATATGTTTACCACTTGAATCTTTTTCTGTGAGGTCTGCTTCATTTGCTTTTCTATCCCTGCATGATATTCTTTGCATTCTTCTTAACAACAAAAAAAGCTCTACTGCAAGTTAGTGTGCGAGTTGTGTGCATCTTATTTATATTAGTCAATGCTTGCCCCGTCTTTATCATTTATACTTTGATACACCTTTATGTGCTTCTACCATCTTGGTCGGACCCTTTGGCTTAGACGTTGCGAACAAGCTTCGCCATGATGCCGGATTCAGTCTTATTTGCGGGTATCACAGCCTAGCTGTAAATTACGACAACCATTTTATGGGCGAATGGAGAAGAAACAGGCAAAGAATACAGTGTCTGTAGGTTACTGTCTATTTAGGTCTGTCTGTGGGCTACTGTCTCTTTATGTCTGTCTGTGGGCTACTGTCTCTTATGTCTGTCTGTGGGTTACTGCCTCTTTAGGTCTGTCTGTGGGTTACTGTCTCTTTATGTTTGTGTGTGGATAACTGTCTCTTTGTGTCTGTCTGTGGATTGCTGTCTCTTTATGTCTGTCTGTGAATATGTCCCCATGTTACGAGTGCAATACTTGTGCACACACATACACACACTAGCTCATCTGTCAGTGCAGGCTCTACTGTCCTGTACTGGATTAATGTCCTGCACTTATATCCCACAGCTGTACAAGATGTGCAGATTAATGTCCTGCACTTATATCCCACTGCTGTACAAGATGTACAGATTAATGTCCTGCACTTATATCCCACTGCTGTACAAGATGTACAGATTAATGTCCTGTACTTATATCCCACAGCTGTACAAGATGTACAGATTAATGTCCTGTACTTATATCCCACTGCTGTACAAGATGTGCAGATTAATGTCCTGTACTTATATCCCACTGCTGTACAAGATGTACAGATTAATGTCCTGTACTTATATCCCACAGCTGTACAAGATGTACAGATTAATGTCCTGCACTTATATCCCACTGCTGTACAAGATGTGCAGATTAATGTCCTGCACTTATATCCCACAGCTGTACAAGATGTGCAGATTAATGTCCTGTACTTATATCCCACAGCTGTACAAGATGTACTCGGAAGGAGACCCGCCACCTGTTGCACTTATCAGAATGCCAGACTTTTTAGGTGAGTGAGCTAGAACTGATTCCACTAGCTCTGTTACAGGGAGGTTTATCAAATGCAGTTTCTTCTCCATTGTTGTAATAGTCACAATAATTCCATAAAGGTTCTGCTTTAGATATGTCTTGTTCTTTTTCTCGTTGATCGGCTGTCAACTCCACCAGAAAGTTCTGGTTTACTTCTGCACTTTGGTCTTCTTTCAGAAATTAGTTTTCCATGTTTGTACAGTTTAAAGATCTGGCTTACTTGTATGCAGACTGTTGGTTCATCGCCTGTCAGGCAGATGCACTCCGACTTTAAAGAAAACACCCCTCATTAGTGGCCTCCTATGGCATCTTAGCGGGACAGTAGGGCTATTCCCCCTTCCTTTCAAAATGTGGTGCCAGAACCCACACGGAGAGCGTCCATCATCAGGTATAGTTACTTGTTCCATTGCCAGACTGGTTGGAGCCCAAAACTTGCACTTGTCATAACTTCTCACAACCAAAGAAGGCAAAGCTCTCATGCAGAAGACTCGGGTTCAGTCCCCAGTAAGGGATAAAGATTTTTTTTCTGCAAGGGGCAAAAATACAAATCCTCAGTTGATGGTGACTACACTCACCATGTGGCCATAAATCCTAAGGCTCATGCTTCCCTGTGCCACACCAGGTGCTGGATACAGGCAGTGATGAAAGACAGTTACTACTGGACTGATATAACACTAACTAATTTAATCATTAGAAATTTAGTAATTAGTTTGCTTTGCTTTACATGGTGGTGCAGAACACACTCCAGCATTATTGGCTGTTTGTGATTTTACTAGGCAGTTTTATGTTCAGTTGTTTGCCATTGCTTTCTGAACGGTCTATGCTTGATGCCATTAATGAAATCAGTGGACAGGTGACACTTAACTAATCCAGTTTTCCTGAATGTCCATGTCTGTTCCCACATGAACTACAGGAGCTGTTAACTTGACCAGTGAGTCAGTTTGAGTGTTAACTTGACCAGTGAGACAGTTTCAGTGTTAACTTGACCGGTGAGTCAGTTTGAGTGTTAACTTGACCAGTGAATCAGTTTGAGTGTTAACTTGACCAGTGAGTCAGTTTCAGTGTTAACTTGACCGGTGAGTCAGTTTGAGTGTTAACTTGACCGGTGAGTCAGTTTGAGTGTTAACTTGACCAGTGAGTCAGTTTCATTGTTAACTTGACCAGTGAGCCAGTTTCAGTGTTAACTTGACTGGTGAGTCAGTTTGAGTGTTAACTTGACTGGTGAGTCAGTTTGAGTGTTAACTTGACCGGTGAGTCAGTTTGAGTGTTAACTTGACCAGTGAGTCAGTTTGAGTGTTAACTTGACCAGTGAGACAGTTTGAGTGTTAACTTGACCAGTGAGTCAGTTTGAGTGTTAACTTGACCAGTGAGTCAATTTGAGTGTTAACTTGACCGGTGAGTCAGTTTGAGTGTTAACTTGACCAGTGAGACAGTTTGAGTGTTAACTTGATCAGTGAGACAGTTTGAGTGTTCACTTGACCGGTGAGTCAGTTTGAGTGTGTGTGACCTTGATTTGTCTCCTGCACACAGATCTTCTGGTAGATGCCTTGTACAACCCTGCCAGCAAGATCAGCCCTGAGCACAAGGCCAAGTACGTCTTTCTGCTGGCTTACTCCGTCAGTGTCGTAGAGTCTTCCCGTAGGGGAAAAGGTCAGTAAGTATCTGCTGCATACTATATTCATTTTTTGACATTTTACACATGGAGGATGGTAATATTCCAAAGGATCTGTATGGTGAACTGGAAGCAGGAAAAAAGCTGTGCTATAAGGACACATGCAGACACGGCCTGAAAGATGCCAACATTTACACAGACACTTGGGAAGAGATCAGCTGCAGACTGACTCCTTTGGAGGCAGACAGGGAAGGACGGTCTGTCCCAGTGTGAAAGAGTTCTAATGCACAAGCCATAGAGAGGAAACATTTTAGAAAAATCCAGGCTCAGTTTAATAGAGTTAGTTCACTATGTGGCAAACACTGCCACTCCCACATGGCACTTTACAATTGTAGCAGACGCTGTTGACAAAACCTGCAGCACAACTCCCTGGTTTCCAGGGACTGACAGTTGTCTACTGCTCCATTTATTGTTACTAGTATTATAATCTGAAAGAGATCACTTCAGAGGGTCTTGCATTCTTTAAAAGCAAATCCTGGGATCAAACACTTTTCATTGAGCGATTTTTTTTTTCTTTTAAATTTTAAATGGCATTGGCAAATGTAGCCTTTTGCAAGTTGGAAAACAAGCCATTAAAAGATGCCGATGGCAGTGGGAAACAAAAGATGCTATATTTCACTTGTGCTGTTAGAATTATTTAGGTCTTTTTCTTTGTGTTCACCAACTGTAAACTCCAGTGGAAAATTCTGGTTGTTTGTCCACTTCTGGACTATAGTCTTGTTTAAGAACTTGAGTTTTGCATGCACATCCGTTCTATAGATCTGTTTAAATGCTATATATAACTTGTACTATATATTGCTGTATATTGCTTATACTGTGTACTCTTGAATATGAAAAGTGGACAATTAGCAGACAAGCTGAGAAACTTCTAGTGACAGTATAGACAGACAATACAGACAATACCACAGACAGAAAACAAACAAGACCGTCCTCCAAGAACTACACAACAACTGTAAATTGATTAGACAAATTTGGCAGCTAAGAATGTATGGACCCTTATCATGCCAGTGACTCATCCAATATATGATGCTTGGCTAATAATTTTGTAAAGCAGTTGACAGTGGAATGATGCTGTGGAAAGCCTTTACTTCCCTGGACCTTAGTTGGAACCCATGTTAGGCTGGCTTAACATGGAACCTGAGGTCATTTTTGAAACAAAAATCTGACTCAATGTAAATTCATACCCATGACCTTCAGGCTAGCAGGCAAGCGTTTAGCTGCTGCACCACATCCGCTTTATTTGTTATAGGCAGCTGGCAGTGCTGTTTTCAATAGCAGACAGCGTGGTACCAGGCACAGGATGTAAGTGATTTATTGAATATGAAAGTATATAAGGCAGGAGAGAGGCAAGAGTGCTAGTCTTTTCAACCCAGACACTGGCAGAAGGCTGTTTGTCTCATACCTGATTTATATGAGTGTTTAGGGAGTCTGCAGTATATAAACAGAAGATGCTGACTTGGTCTGTTCTATTCAGGTGTTTGTGGAAATCTTCTTCATAGTTATATGATGATGGTTAACTGGTATTATGTTTCTCTTGCAGGCCGTAGATTGAATAAGGAAGAACTGAAGTCAACAATCCAAGCAATAGAGAAAACACACACACTTTTGTCCAACCACAAAGGCTCCTCGGATCTCATAGCTGAAGTCTCGACATTGTTTTCCTGTTTGAAGTAGGTGACCACTGAGTTTTCCTGTTTGAAGTAGGTGACCACTGAGTTTTCCTGTTTAAAGTAGGTGACCACTGAGTTTTCACTGTTTAAAGTAGGTGACCACTGAGTTTTCACTGTTTAAAGTAGGTGACCACTGAGTTTTCACTGTTTAAAGTAGGTGACCACTGAGTTTTCACTGTTTAAAGTAGGTGACCACTGAGTTTTCACTGTTTAAAGTAGGTGACCACTGAGTTTTCACTGTTTAAAGTAGGTGACCACTGAGTTTTCACTGTTTAAAGTAGGTGACCACTGAGTTTTCACTGTTTAAAGTAGGTGACCACTGAGTTTTCACTGTTTAAAGTAGGTGACCACTGAGTTTTCACTGTTTAAAGTAGGTGACCACTGAGTTTTCACTGTTTAAAGTAGGTGACCACTGAGTTTTCACTGTTTAAAGTAGGTGACCACTGAGTTTTCACTGTTTAAAGTAGGTGACCACTGAGTTTTCACTGTTTAAAGTAGGTGACCACTGAGTTTTCACTGTTTAAAGTAGGTGACCACTGAGTTTTCACTGTTTATGATGTTTAAATTTCAGCAGTAGTTAAGTGTGGTTTTACAGAAGTAGAAAGTTCCCTCAAGTTATGGTTTGTGTCTTGTGCCTGTAACAAGCTTGTCTTTCATATTGTTAGTATATTTGTTGGTTAACTCTTTGAGTCCCAGGGGGTTTATCATCACAGGCCCAAGTGGTAGTAGAGAGAGAGACACCCTGTGTTCATTGGGCTTCTAGGTAAGGAACCTATGAATATATGAAGACTCAAAGAGTCCAGTTTAATGTTGGTTGTGTTTAAGTTAACAGTTTATGTCTGGTGTGTTTAATAAACTAAAGTTAACCATTGTCTAATGTGTTTCCATGAGAATGAACATTTCATATCTAGTTTTTGTGTGCTGAATTTCATGGCTCATATACTATTATGCTTATCATGAAAGATTATCAAACCAAGCGAAAAGTAGTAGAGTCAGCTTCACAATAACACAAACCCAAACGGCAAGTGAACGTTGAGGCTATAAAGCCTTCATCAGCACATTACATGTACAATACCACAAATACGGACAAGAATACACACAAATCACTTAACTGATGTATCTCAGAGAGAAATAACATCTGCCTGGTTATTTGAATCTCTGACAGATGTGCTTAAGTTAACAGTTCCTACCTGGTGTTTCTGCAGTATGAAGTTGAAAAGCTGAGGACTTGTATGCAGTCATATTATCTCAGAGATTTTGCCTTCTTATCCAGGTTCCCTGTGGTGGGGATGGGAGTCCTGCACTGGGTAGACATCACTGTCTCAGAGCCCAATTTTTTCAAGCTCAACACAGATCATACACCTCTCCATCTGGTTCTAGTGGATGAGGTAAGTTGCTTTGTTGCTCATCTGTTGTCAGCTGGTTTTTGAAGTACACACCACGTAGCTGTCATTGACCAGGCTTCTTCTTTTATATTTTCTGCAGGGTAAGTTTGGCTACTCTACTAATGGATCTGGTTCATACTGAATACATACAGAAGAATAAAGGCAGTCTTTCATGTCTGTCAGATTCTTCTTCTTATTTTTCTTAGTTTTCACCAGTTTTGAGTGGTGAAAAGATATGGTTGGTCTTGATTCAGAACTTGAGTATCGCATGCACATCCATTTTACAAATCTGGCTTATTTATTTGGTTTAGGTTTGGGTTAAACAACGGATTAACAGCATGGCTCAAGGGTAGTAAGTAACCCATAAGTGCTCTGTTCTATTTTAACTCAAGCCTGAGTCCAAAGTTCCCAGCATAGTGCACAAACTCTTTAGCACCACTAGGGATCCTGAAATACTGTAGGTAGATTTGTTACCGGGCAGTACCATTAGGCTACTCTTTTTGATTTCTAACTGCCAAGGGACTTTTTCCAAGCATAATACACACAGGCGTCCCATTTTAATACCTAAAGACCAGGGGAAATTACTAGAAATCCACGTGAAAAAATCTCCGCCTGAGCCAGGGACCTCCAGCACTTGAGGCGGACACCATACCTCGAGATCACTCAGATTGTATGCTGATTGTTGGTTCCTGTCCTGTCTAGCAGATGCACTCCAACTTTGTAGAAAGCACGCCTTATTTGTTGCCTCCTGCGGCATGCTTGTTTGGGGGGAGGGGGGGGGGCTGGCAGTGGGTATGTTGTTTGTTCTAAAAAAGTGGAGTCCCAGAAGCACACAGCCAATAAGTCAGACAGCCACTGACACTGTCAGCATCACAAGTGTCGGCTGCTAAGTACGAGACACAGAGCATTTGTGCCAATGTGCCAAATGCAGTGATGTCAATTCTGGACTGCCATTCTAAGGGTTAACTCTTTCGGTGACAAGGGATGTGTCATGTGTAGATTTATATCTAAAATAACTGTCCTCTGGTACTGAAAAAGTTCATGCAGAAGAAGAAAAAGATTATAATGCTGCAAGTTTCTTGTTTAATGTTGGTTTTTTTTTTTCTGTACACACGACTATTGCAGATAGTGTCCAACCATCTGTTGTTGCACCAGAGGGCTCTGGATTTGCTGACTCGACTGTTTGAGAACACTTACGATGAGCTGGATGTTCTGGTTCGGGTGGGTATTTGTTGTTGATGTCTCCTGACGGCGAATGTTTCTGCTAGCCAGACACTGATACTCATGTTCCCTAGCTCAGAACGGTTCTGTAATTTATGTTTTACCGGTCATCTCATTGTATTATATCATCTCCTCTTAACAGGAAGAGGCATGGACAGAGTTGATGTCATCAGTGCTGTAGACGCTAGATTAGGGGATAATGATGAATTGCTGGCACTAATGTGATTGCATAACCTGAGAGTAAAGCTTGGTGAAGCACATCTCTGCCGTCTTTGAGGTCAAGACAGGAGATACTATCATCCAATTCTCATGGGAACAATTAGTAGAGGAACGTTGAAGTGGCTGCTGCATAGGGTGACTGAGCAGGCCTGGGAATGCCCAATGTGCAGTGATGTTGATTGTGGTAACATAAATTTACTCTTGTGTGAGATCATCTGCTTCATGTATTAGATCAGTTACTGTAAGGTGCAGTCCATTATCACATCACTACTATTTAATATTTACAATACTAGCGGATATGGTTGTGGCAGTCTTTATAAACAAATAATCCACTGTTAAACCTCTAGGCATAAACCTCTGGGCATGTACCATCTCTCTCTGCGACAATCTGTCTCTCCAGTCTACTTTAGACCAGCCAACCTGTTTGGGTCTGAGCAAGCAACTTGCAGTGTTCAGATGCTTCCTCACAGCTAGTCTCCTAGTGTTACATTATCAGTTCAATCTGCTTTGCCTCTTCCATACCCCAGACAAGATTCATACATGATACAAATGACCGCAGCAGCATACACTTCATATGTGGGGACGTTCAAAGTAAAACAAGGAGTCTCAGACTCTCATATAAGGGGTCGTTTGGTTGAAACAAGAAATCTCAGACTATCTGATTATGAGATATTCAATTAAAACAAAGAATTTCATACTATTGGATCATGAGATATTCAGTTAAAACAAGACATCTCAAACTATCGGATTATGACCTTCGATAAAAACAAGAAATCTCAGACTATCGGATTATGACCTTTGATAAAAACAAGAAATCTCAGACTATCGGATTATGACCTTCGATAAAAACAAGAAATCTCAGACTATCGGATTATGACCTTTGATAAAAACAAGAAATCTCAGACTATCGGATTATGACCTTCGATAAAAACAAGAATTCTCAGACTATCGGATTATGACCTTCGATAAAAACAAGAAATCTCAGACTATCGGATTATGACCTTCGATAAAAACAAGAAATCTCAGACTATCGGATTATGACCTTCGATAAAAACAAGAAATCTCAGACTATCGGTCCACATCAGCCCTTCCCAGATAGTCTCACATGTCAAACACTTATATCATAATCTAAACCTGATCACACTGCTACTGCTGCAGACACTATGAATGACCTTACTGTACCTTATTTAGGATGTGAATGTAGGGTGACCATAGGTCCCGTTTTCACTGGGACAGTCCCATTTCCTAGGGGTGCCTTGACCGTCCCGTCAGTACTCTGACCCCCCCCCCCCCACACACACACACACACACACCAAACGCCAGTGGACCTGTTTAATATAAATTTAGGAATAAGTTCCTAAAATGTATGTTTTTTAATGATTAAATAGTAATAATAATAAATCCTAGAATAAATTGTGGAGGGTGGGTGTGGGTAAGTTGACTTGCTTGGGATGTCCCCAATCTTAGCTCAAGATATGATGGTCAGTTTGTGAATGTAACCTTTGGTTGAGCATGTCCACGACTGCTTGTGTTTGCTGTTGGCAGCTGGAGCTGAAGAAGATGCTGCTGGACCGCATGCTGCATCTGCTGCACAAAGGCTGCGTGATGCCGGTTGTCACATTTATCACCAGGTGTGTGGAGGATACGGACATCTCACTGGTCAGACATTTTGTCACGGAGGTAAACCAGCTGGACATGTCTTCATATCTTCATCTTCGTATCTTCACCTTCATATCTCCACCTTCATATTTAATCTTCACCTTCATATCTTTACCTTCATATCTTCACCTTTATATCTTCACCTTTATATCTTCACCTTTATTTCTTCACCTTTATATCTTCACCTTCATATCTCCACCTTCATATCTAATCTTCACCTTCATATCTTCACCTTCATATCTTCACCTTTATATCTTCACCTTCATATCTTCACCTTCATATCTCCACCTTCATATCTTCACCTTCATATCTTCACCTTCATATCTCCACCTTCATATCTTCACCTTCATATCTCCACCTTCATATCTTCACCTTCATATCTAATCTTCACCTTCATATCTTCACCTTCATATCTAATCTTCACCTTCATATCTTCACCTTCATATCTAATCTTCACCTTCATATCTTCACCTTCATATCTAATCTTCACCTTCATATCTTCACCTTCATATCTCCACCTTCATATCTTCACCTTCATATCTTCACCTTCATATCTCCACCTTCATATCTTCACCTTCATATCTTCACCTTTATATCTTCACCTTCATATCTTCACCTTCATATCTCCACCTTCATATCTAATCTTCACCTTCATATCTTCACCTTTATATCTTCACCTTTATATCTTCACCTTTATATCTTCACCTTCATATCTTCACCTTCATATCTAATCTTCACCTTCATATCTTCACCTTCATATCTAATCTTCACCTTCATATCTTCACCTTTATATCTTCACTTTCATATCTTCACCTTCATATCTTCACCTTCATATCTTCACCTTCATATCTTCACCTTCATATCTCCACCTTCATATCTCCACCTTCATATCTTCACCTTCATATCTTCACCTTCAAATCTTCACCTTCAAATCTTCACCTTTATATCTTCACCTTTATATCTTCACCTTCATATCTTCACCTTCATATCTTCACCTTCATATCTCCACCTTCATATCTAATCTTCACCTTCATATCTTCACCTTCATATCTTCACCTTTATATCTTCACCTTTATATCTTCACCTTCATATCTTCACCTTTATATCTTCACCTTCATATTTTCACCTTCATATCTTCACCTTCATATCTTCACCTTCATATCTTCACCTTCATATCTCCACCTTCATATCTAATCTTCACCTTCATATCTTCACCCATCATTTCCTCATGATCAGGCGGAGGCAGGGGCTTTCCACTTCTCTTCGACGTCTGAAATTTTTATGAAGTTGGTTTATATTATAATATTTTTATTTTATTTTTAATAAAGCTGTCTAAGCTTTCTGCATACCTTTTTCTGTTTTGCTCTGCCTAATTTTTTTTCCCTATTAATTTCTCGTCTATTTCGTGTGCTATTTATCTTCTTTTGCTTCTTTTATTACTACAGTGTTGGCTAAACCTGCCTCAATTTCTTTTACACTGTGGATTCCAGAAAAATAACTTTTAACTGGGTTTATAAATTTATATTTGGTTATCATCTCTTAGTCCAGAAAGCAATGGCAAACTACTGACGTAAATTTGCCTAGAGAAACCACACAACAGCCAGGGGCGGCTGGGGTTGGTTCTGCAAGGCCCTGTAAAGGATCCGCAACTAACCATCATCTCTCAATTTACTGGTCTATTTATATCTCACCATAAATTCCACATTATTCTGTCATACATTTTCAGCTTTATATTCTTTGCAACGGGCTAATCTATGTTTGTAGTTTGTTTCTGCTGGCTTATCAGCTGTACAACCATTCTCATTTGATATTACAGTTAGAACTAGGTTTCATTTCTTGTGGCCTCCACAGATGTCCTGATGTTTGTGTGTGGTTATTTCCCCATCTGTTCCCTAAACAGGTAACCTGAGGACAGTTAAATGAAGGGCTACTGGGTTTATTGTTTGAGAGATTTATTCTGATAATCTTTGCTTAACCTCTACAATTTGTAGGCCTACTTGTTGTGACTTGCCGTCAGGTGTGATTCATTATCTTGTACCTGATATTCTCTGTGGTGGGACATGAGGGCAGAGTTATCAGCAAAGTCCAGATCAGTAAGCTTCTCTATCAGAGTTCACTGAATGATGTTTCTGGCTGTCTTCATAATCCAGGCTGTAGTAAGCAATAGTTTATTCATTCATGGTCCTGTTGTAGCGTTATATGTCACATAAGGCATGCAGTCTATTCTCTGTACCCTACTATCCTGCACAATCACTTCATTGTCAGGGATGGAGTCCAGTCCAGCAGTTTTGGTTTGTCTCATCAATGTTTACCGAGGGGATTCTTCTGGGCGTCCTGTTTCCTCAATCTATTTCCTATTTCGGTGCCTGTTTGGCGACTTCTGTTCATCTCTTCTCAGAATGCGACCAGTATAGCACCATCCAGCAATAATTATGTAGCGAGAAAACTTGGCAGAAGCCTTGGTGTCTCTGCTCAATCAATACTGGCCAGAGGACATCCAGTCTTATTTCTTGCTTGATCTTTTCATAATTTTCCATTTTAGTTTCTGCTGCTTGTTTAACTGGATAAGATAACAGTGTTGAGTAACTCAACAGAGTCGAAGAAACTATATACTGGCCAGAGGACATCCATTGATACATCAAGTCTTATTTCTTGCTTGATCTTTTCATAATTTCCCATTTTAGTTTCTGCTGCTTGTTTAACTGGATAAGATAACAGTGTTGAGTAACTCAACAGAGTCGAAGAAACTATATACTGGCCAGAGGACATCCATTGATACATCATAGTCCTATTTCTTGCTTGATCTTTTCATAATTTCCCATTTTAGTTTCTGCTGCTTGTTTAACTGGATAAGATAACAGTGTTGAGTAACTCAACAGAGTCGAAGAAATTATTAGTTCAGTAGAGATCCTGCAGTGAAATAAAAGATCAATTTGTTTTATTCCGTAGTGTCATATTCCGCTGCAGTCAAGATCCTTCTTATCGTATGTAGAAATGCATTAGAATGGGGAAAACCCAGTAATGTTGAGTTTGAAACAAATGTGTTGAGTAATCCATCATAAGAAAACAGTCATGTTGAGTAACCCAACAGGAAAACAAAACAGTCATGTTGAAGATGTCACTTGTTTCAGTTGTTGGACATGATAGCACCACCCTACACAGAAGAGTTTGTGCGCTTGTTACTTCCCCTGATCGAGAATAAAGCTGTCACTGACAAACTGAGAACCAGCGATGGAAAGGATCCGGTGTCTGAATTTATTGGTGAGTTTTTCTGTCCTCTCCATTGAATCATTTTTGTGTCGTATGTGTGCATCATTGCCTGCCTGATGTTTTACACCTGTGTGGGCAACACATGGTATCTACGGTAGTGCCCAGGCTTTGTGCTGTGGAGGGAAGGTACTAGTTTCCTGGCCTTAAGAAAAAACAGGAAGGGAAGAAGATAAATACATTTTAAAAATAAAGGCAAATAGGTTCAGAGCTGAGTATCTGAGACTCATTGTAGACCATTTTCTAAATGCAAGCAGGTTTTGTGAGTCACTCTATCACCATGGACTGGGATTCCCATGCATTCTACAATACTAACGTCTGGAAAGATAGAGACCAAAGCTACCTGATCCAGTACCTGCCCATTCTGCTCCAGTTTGTTACTTGTAACTTTTTTTTTTTTTAATGTATGTGTTAACTTCTTCACATTCACTGGCTGTAACCTGGCAGAAAGTTTTATTTGTTCGTCCACCTTCAAACTTTAGTCTTGTTCCAGAACCCGAGTGTTTCATGCACATCAGACCTGGTTTATTTCTATGCAGACTGTTGGTTTCTTACCTCTGAGGCAGATGCACTCTCTGACTTTGAAGGATGTCCCCAGTTAGTAGACTCCTGCAACATGCATGTTGGGGAGATAGTGGGTAGGTTCCTATTATCCCTACCTTGTGTGTCTCGGGAACCCATGTGGGGTTTTGTCAGCAAGTGTTGATACAGGCAGAGCATGTCAGATAAGGTAGAAATGTAGAGAGATTTCTCTCTCTTGTCTGGGTTGTGATCAATCAAGGTCATACATATATATATAGTATTGAGAAGAATAAGAGAGATCTGTCAACCAGGTTTTGAACATTGACAGCTGCGACGTTCTGACAGTCCTGTAGTGAGTACAGGTGTGAGTCCTGTAAAGGCATAATCAACAGTGAGAAGAGCATAGTAATTCCTTCCTATGTTAGCCAAGCTAATGTCTACCTGTGATGTGGTAGTGAAACGAGGGTCGTGTCTGAATAAACCAGGACCCTTGCCACAACACAGACCTACACTAGGTCAAACTAGAGAATCTTCAACACCCACCAACTGACTGCTTATGTGTGCAAATATATTCACACTGACTTCTGAAGGTGGAAAGAGTATTAACATTAGTCATTTACCATAAATACTGGGGGAGAGGGGGGGAGAGGTCTGTGGAAAAGTTGTTTGCCTTGTGGTCTTTATTTAGACTGGGTTTGTTTCAAAAACTGCATCATTTGGTTCGCAAGTGCAGATTCTACAAATACGAAAAGCCTGGAGATTGGCCTGAAGCTACAGAGTTTATGCTTTGTGCAATATTCTCGGCAGGCAGTTTGACATTCTGTGGGAACTGAGCTATAAGGATATCAAATCCAGTGCAGTGAAGAATATCATTTGAACTTTATGAATACTACACATATTTTGTGAGAATATTTTCCTGAACATTTCTAAATTACTAAACTGTTTCAGATCACTGTCGGACCAACTTTGTGAACCAGGTCTAAGATGGAAAGTGGTTGCTGCTTCTAGGCAGGCAGGCGGCAACAATGTGGACAGGCTGATGGGAGTGGCTTTGTCTTCAGAGTCACCAAAGTTTGTGTCTTCCTCAAATTATGGGTAGATCTTGGTTATCAGTTACTGGTGATTTTCTGTAAGCAGACAATTGGAGCCCTTGGTGGAAAGTATAGCCTGCTTTGGAGTCCTTGGTGGGAAGTATAGCCTGCTTTGGAGCCTTTGGTGGGAAGTGTGGCCTGCTTTGGTGGGAAGTATAGCCTGCTTTGGAGTCCTTGGTGGGAAGTATAGCCTGCTTTGGAGTCCTTGGTGGGAAGATTAGTATCACATGTGTATACTGGGATAAGTGAGAGAAACAATGTTCTCTCTCATGACAGATCAGTCTCACATGTATATACTGGGTAAGTGAGAGAAACAATATTCTCTCTCATGACAGATGACTATTACATGTGTATACTGGGATAAGTGAGAGAAACAGTGTTCTCTAGTGACAGATCAGTATCACATGTTTATGCTGGGATAAGTGAGAGAAAGAATGTTCTCTCTCATGACAGATTAGTGTTGCATGTGTATACTGGGATAAGTGAGAGAAAGAATGTTCTCTCTCATGACAGATTAGTGTTGCATGTGTATACTGGGATAAGTGAGAGAAACAGTGTTCTCTAGTGACAGATCAGTATCACATGTTTATGCTGGGATAAGTGAGAGAAAGAATGTTCTCTCTCATGACAGATTAGTGTTGCATGTATGTACTGGGATAAGTGAGAGAAAGAATGTTCTCTCTCATGACAGATTAGTGTTGCATGTATGTACTGGGATAAGTGAGAGAAACAGTGTTCTCTAGTGACAGATCAGTATCACATGTTTATGCTGGGATAAGTGAGAGAAAGAATGTTCTCTCTCATGACAGATTAGTGTTGCATGTATGTACTGGGATAAGTGAGAGAAACAGTGTTCTCTAGTGACAGATCAGTATCACATGTTTATGCTGGGATAAGTGAGAGAAAGAATGTTCTCTCTCATGACAGATCACTGTTATATGTGTTTCTTCCTCCTCACTGGCTGTAAACTTTGGCAGAAAGCTCTGGTTGTTCTTTCACATCTTTACTTCAATCTTGTCCCAGAGCCTGAGTGTTGTGTGCACATCTGTTTTACAGATCTGGCTTGTATACAGATTGTTGGTTCCTTAGCTCTCAGCAGAAGCACTCCGACTTCAAAAGAAGTCAACTCTTACATGCTTTTTGTGAGGCAGTGGGTTTGTTCTTGTTTTGCTGAAGAGCAAACACATGAAGTTATATACGTATACACTGCTAGAAAGTGAGAGAAAGAATTTTTGGTATCCTCACAGATCAGTGTTATGTATACACTGGGAGAAAATGAGAAATACTTTTCCTGTCACAATAAATAATTATTAAATGTGTACATATTAGGAGAAAGTGAGAAAGAATGGGAACTTTGTAAGTGAAAAAAAAAAGTAGTCTGTTGTGAATAAAATGACGATGAACCAGTTTTGGGCTAAACTGTATTTTATTTAAAAACAACTCAACATAACATCATGTATCTGTGTCACTGGCGGTGATGGCAGGTCTCTCTTTGAGGTATTTACACAAGAGCCTATATTATTAACAAGATAATCACAAAAAATGCAACAAACAAGAAATAAAATAACAAATGAAGGGAGCTTGATGCAATCAATTAACCAGCACCGTGTGAAGCTGAACAGAATTAACAAGAGTACCTACCCGGTCTATCACTGCCTAACATGCATGTTATGAGGTGAGCTGACTGACTCTCCTACACCTGGGTTTTTCAATTAGTGGACTGTGGTGTCAGATATGCTCCACAGAGACCCAGCAAGTGGCACGCAGATCACTGGCTCTCCTACACCTGGGTTTTTCAATTAGTGGACTGTGGTGTCAGATATGCTCCACAGAGAATCAGCAAGTGGCACGCAGTTCACTGGCTCTCCTACACCTGGGTTTTTCAATTAGTGGACTGTGGTGTCAGATATGCTCCACAGAGACCCAGCAAGTGGCACGCAGTTCACTGGCTCTCCTACACCAGGGTTATTCAACTAGTGGACTGTGGTGTCAGATATGCTCCACAGAGAATCAGCAAGTGGCACGCAGTTCACTGGCTCTCCTACACCAGGGTTATTCAACTAGTGGACTGTGGTGTCAGATATGCTCCACAGAGACCCAGCAAGTGGCACGCAGTTCACTGGCTCTCCTACACCAATGTTATTCAACTAGTGGACTGTGGTGTCAGATATGCTCCACAGAGAATCAGCAAGTGGCACGCAGATCACTGGCTCTCCTACACCAATGTTATTCAACTAGTGGACTGGGGTGTCAGATATGCTCCACAGAGAATCAGCAAGTGGCACGCAGATCACTGGCTCTCCTACACCAGGGTTATTCAACTAGTGGACTGGGGTGTCAGATATGCTCCACAGAGAATCAGCAAGTGGCACGCAGATCACTGGCTCTCCTACACCAGGGTTATTCAACTAGTGGACTGGGGTGTCAGATATGCTCCACAGAGAATCAGCAAGTGGCACGCAGATCACTGGCTCTCCTACACCAGGGTTATTCAACTAGTGGACTGTGGTGTCAGATATGCTCCACAGAGAATCAGCAAGTGGCACGCAGATCACTGGCTCTCCTACACCAGGGTTATTCAACTAGTGGACTGGGGTGTCAGATATGCTCCACAGAGACCCAGCAGGTGGCACGCAGATCACTGGCTCTCCTACACCAGGGTTATTCAACTAGTGGACTGGGGTGTCAGATATGCTCCACAGAGACCCAGCAAGTGGCACGCAGATCACTGGCTCTCCTACACCAGGGTTATTCAACTAGTGGACTGTGGTGTCAGATATGCTCCACAGAGAATCAGCAAGTGGCACGCAGATCACTGGCTCTCCTACACCAGGGTTATTCAACTAGTGGACTGTGGTGTCAGATATGCTCCACAGAGACCCAGCAAGTGGCACGCAGATCACTGGCTCTCCTACACCAGGGTTATTCAACTAGTGGACTGTGGTGTCAGATATGCTCCACAGAGACCCAGCAAGTGGCACGCAGATCACTGGCTCTCCTACACCAGGGTTATTCAACTAGTGGACTGTGGTGTCAGATATGCTCCACAGAGAATCAGCAAGTGGCACGCAGATCACTGGCTCTCCTACACCAGGGTTATTCAACTAGTGGACTGGGGTGTCAGATATGCTCCACAGAGACCCAGCAGGTGGCACGCAGATCACTGGCTCTCCTACACCAGGGTTATTCAACTAGTGGACTGTGGTGTCAGATATGCTCCACAGAGAATCAGCAAGTGGCACTCAGATCACTGGCTCTCCTACACCAGGGTTATTCAACTAGTGGACTGGGGTGTCAGATATGCTCCACAGAGACCCAGCAAGTGGCACGCAGATCACTGGCTCTCCTACACCAGGGTTATTCAACTAGTGGACTGTGGTGTCAGATATGCTCCACAGAGACCCAGCAGGTGGCACGCAGATCACTGGCTCTCCTACACCAGGGTTATTCAACTAGTGGACTGTGGTGTCAGATATGCTCCACAGAGAATCAGCAAGTGGCACGCAGATCACTGGCTCTCCTACACCAGGGTTATTCAACTAGTGGACTGGGGTGTCAGATATGCTCCACAGAGACCCAGCAAGTGGCACGCAGATCACTGGCTCTCCTACACCAGGGTTATTCAACTAGTGGACTGTGGTGTCAGATATGCTCCACAGAGACCCAGCAGGTGGCACGCAGATCACTGGCTCTCCTACACCAGGGTTATTCAACTAGTGGACTGTGGTGTCAGATATGCTCCACAGAGAATCAGCAAGTGGCACGCAGATCACTGGCTCTCCTACACCAGGGTTATTCAACTAGTGGACTGTGGTGTCAGATATGCTCCACAGAGACCCAGCAAGTGGCACGCAGATCACTGGCTCTCCTACACCAGGGTTATTCAACTAGTGGACTGTGGTGTCAGATATGCTCCACAGAGACCCAGCAAGTGGCACGCAGATCACTGGCTCTCCTACACCAGGGTTATTCAACTAGTGGACTGTGGTGTCAGATATGCTCCACAGAGACCCAGCAAGTGGCATGCAGTTCACTGGCTCTCCTACACCAGGGTTATTCAACTAGTGGACTGTGGTGTCAGATATGCTCCACAGAGACCCAGCAAGTGGCATGCAGTTCACTGGCTCTCCTACACCAGGGTTATTCAACTAGTGGACTGTGGTGTCAGATATGCTCCACAGAGACCCAGCAAGTGGCACGCAGATCACTGGCTCTCCTACACCAGGGTTATTCAACTAGTGGACTGTGGTGTCAGATATGCTCCACAGAGACCCAGCAAGTGGCACGCAGATCACTGGCTCTCCTACACCAGGGTTATTCAACTAGTGGACTGTGGTGTCAGATATGCTCCACAGAGACCCAGCAAGTGGCACGCAGATCACTGGCTCTCCTACACCAGGGTTATTCAACTAGTGGACTGTGGTGTCAGATATGCTCCACAGAGACCCAGCAAGTGGCATGCAGTTCACTGGCTCTCCTACACCAGGGTTATTCAACTAGTGGACTGTGGTGTCAGATATGCTCCACAGAGACCCAGCAAGTGGCACGCAGATCACTGGCTCTCCTACACCAGGGTTATTCAACTAGTGGACTGTGGTGTCAGATATGCTCCACAGAGACCCAGCAAGTGGCACGCAGTTCACTGCCAAGTATATTATTAAATTGGTGATCTCTCTATCCTGGGTACGGACCTCTGACCCGTGACCCCCAAGTATATTATTATATTGGTGATCTCTCTATCCTGGGTACGGACCTCTGACCCGTGACCCCCAAGTATATTATTATATTGGTGATCTCTCTATCCTGGGTACGGACCTCTGACCCGTGACCCCCAAGTATATTATTATATTGGTGATCTCTCTATCCTGGGTACGGACCTCTGACCCGTGACCCCCAAGTATATTAAACTGAAAGCCCTGTCCAACATCACCTATTTCAGATTGTCTGCAATAAACTGTGGATAGCTGGTCTCATGAGTTTAATGACAATGTTCCAATGCCCTTTTAATTTTTGTTTAACAACATTTTGACCTAGCCTAAAGTGAGCACCAGGATGCAAAAGACAGTCAACATAATACTCCCATCACTGAAAGCAGTGATGTCTACAAATATCTACAGCAGATTCGATTGCAAAGATTGTTCAAGAAACATGGGGGGGGGGGGGGGGGAGCCAGAAGACACAGAAAGGTGGCATATTTTGTGTGCCAATGCTTCCATCAATACACCTGCATGGCCCAAGGGGTATATTGTTTATTCTATCAAGCTGTCATGTATGCACACACTGCCATCAACAGGTCTGTCAGATACATGGAGCCACACGGGTCAGTTGAATCTCTGTGCAGTTCTAGCATCCAATGACTTGCACCAGTTATTGGAAGACTTGGCTTTTGACTTTGGATTATAAACACCAGGCCGAAACAAATCTAATGGTTTCAACAAGTCACCAGAGAATTGATCTAACTTCAATAAGTCTACTGGAGTTTAACAAGGCTATTACGTTATAATAAGTTTACTAAACAGTAAAAACAAAACTTTTGTCTGTAAGAAATCTACGGAACTATTACAAGTCTACAGGCTGAAACACAATGCTAGCTTTCTATAGTCTACAGGTTGAAACACAATGCTAGCTTCAATAGTCTACAGGCTGAAACACAATGCTAGCTTCAATAGTCTACTGGCTGAAACACAATGCTAGCTTCAATAGTCTACAGGCTGAAACACAATGCTAGCTTCAATAGTCTACAGGCTGAAACACAATGCTAGCTTCAATAGTCTACAGGCTGAAACACAATGCTAGCTTCAATAGTCTACAGGCTGAAACACAATGCTAGCTTCAATAGTCTACAGGCTGAAACACAATGCTAGCTTCAATAGTCTACAGGCTGAAACACATTGCTAGCTTCAATAGTCTACAGGCTGAAACACAATGCTAGCTTCAATAGTCTACAGGCTGAAACACAATGCTAGCTTCAATAGTCTACAGGCTGAAACACAATGCTAGCTTCAATAGTCTACTGGCTGAAACACAATGCTAGCTTCAATAGTCTACAGGTTGAAACACAATGCTAGCTTCTATAGTCTACTAGCTGAAACACAATGCTAGCAATTGTCTACTAGCTGAAACACAATGCTAGCTTCAATAGTCTACAGGTTGAAACACAATGCTAGCTTCTATAGTCTACTAGCTGAAACACAATGCTAGCAATTGTCTACTAGCTGAAACACAATGCTAGCTTCAATAGTCTACAGGTTGAAACACAATGCTAGCTTCTAAAGTCTACTAGCTGAAACACAATGCTAGCTTCAATAGTCTACTAGCTGAAACACAATGCTAGCTTCAATAGTCTACTAGCTGAAACAATGCTAGCTTCTATAGTCTACTGGCTGAAACACAATGCTAGCTTCAATAGTCTACTGGCTGAAACACAATGCCAGCTTCAATAGTCTACTGGCTGAAACACAATGCTAGCTTCAATAGTCTACTGGCTGAAACACAATGCTAGCTTCAATAGTCTACAGGCCTTAAACACAATGCTAGCTTCTATAGTCTACTGGCTGAAACACAATGCTAGCTTCAATAGTCTACTGGCTGAAACACAATGCTAGCTTCAATAGTCTACTGGCTGAAACACAATGCTAGCTTCAATAGTCTACAGGCTGAAACACAATGCTAGCTTCAATAGTCTACAGGCTGAAACACAATGCTAGCTTCAATAGTCTACAGGCTGAAACACAATGCTAGCTTTCTATAGTCTACTGGCTGAAACACAATGCTAGCTTCAATAGTCTACAGGCTGAAACACAATGCTAGCTTTCTATAGTCTACTGGCTGAAACACAATGCTAGCTTCAATAGACTACAGGCTGAAACACAATGCTAGCTTCAATAGTCTACAGGCTGAAACACTATGCTAGCTTTCTATAGTCTACTGGCTGAAACACAATGCTAGCTTCAATAGTCTACTGGCTGAAACACAATGCTAGCTTCAATAGTCTACAGGCTGAAACACAATGCTAGCTTCAATAGTCTACAGGCTGAAACACAATGCTAGCTTCAATAGTCTACTGGCTGAAACACAATGCTAGCTTCAATAGTCTACTGGCTGAAACACAATGCTAGCTTCAATAGTCTACAGGCTGAAACACAATGCTAGCTTCAATAGTCTACAGGCTGAAACACAATGCTAGCTTCAATAGTCTACAGGCTGAAACACAATGCTAGCTTCAATAGTCTACAGGCTGAAACACAATGCTAGCTTCAATAGTCTACAGGCTGAAACACAATGCTAGCTTTCTATAGTCTACTGGCTGAAATACAATGCTAGCTTCAATAGTCTACAGGCTGAAACACAATGCTAGCTTCAATAGTCTACAGGCTGAAACACAATGCTAGCTTCAATAGTCTACAGGCTGAAACACAATGCTAGCTTCAATAGTCTACTAGCTGAAACACAATGCTAGCTTTCTATAGTCTACAGGCTGAAACACAATGCTAGCTTTCTATAGTCTACAGGCTGAAACACAATGCTAGCTTTAATAGTCTACAGGCTGAAACACAATGCTAGCTTCAATAGTCTACAGGCTGAAACACAATGCTAGCTTCAATAGTCTACAGGCTGAAACACAATGCTAGCTTCAATAGTCTACAGGCTGAAACACAATGCTAGCTTCAATAGTCTACTGGCTGAAACACAATGCTAGCTTCAATAGTCTACTGGCTGAAACACAATGCTAGCTTCAATAGTCTACAGGCTGAAAAACAATGCTAGCTTTCTATAGTCTACAGGCTGAAACACAATGCTAGCTTCAATAGTCTACAGGCTGAAACACAATGCTAGCTTTCTATAGTCTACAGGCTGAAACACAATGCTAGCTTCAATAGTCTACAGGCTGAAACACAATGCTAGCTTTCTATAGTCTACTGGCTGAAACACAATGCTAGCTTCAATAGTCTACAGGCTGAAACACAATGCTAGCTTCAATAGTCTACAGGCTGAAACACAATGCTAGCTTCAATAGTCTACAGGCTGAAACACAATGCTAGCTTCAATAGTCTACAGGCTGAAACACAATGCTAGCTTCAATAGTCTACAGGCTGAAACACAATGCTAGCTTCAATAGTCTACAGGCTGAAACACAATGCTAGCTTCAATAGTCTACAGGCTGAAACACAATGCTAGCTTCAATAGTCTACAGGCTGAAACACATTTACTTGTTCCCTTCTCTGCGTTCATTAGACTGTCATATCCTGTGGGAAATTTCAGGCTGTTCATCCACTTCTGGACTTTGATCTTGTTCAGGAACTTTAGTTTTGTGTGCACGTCTATTTTAACAAATATGATTACCTGTATGCAGAACTTGGTTCTTCACGTCTTATGCAATACATTTAAAAACTTTGAACCCCCCCCCCCCCCCACCCACATTCATAAATGTTTACATGCTTGTGGGGGGGGGGGGGGTGTTATATAGGGATGTTGCCTATCTTAAACAAGGCTGCTGGTTCTTCACAAGTAAGAAATATTTGGTAACAAATCTACTGAAATGTAACAAGTCTACTTGGTCATGCCAGATCTAATGGTTTGTAACAAGTCTGTTGAACAAACAAAGCTACTACTCAGAAACAGAAATGCATAGCGATTGAAAGAAACATAATTTTGACACTGAGAATCTTTGTAATTTAATGAATGAAACTGTTTAAATTGTACACAAGAATAACTTATTTAGCCTTCAACAAATCAACAGATAGTTCTTTTGCATCTGGGTCCTGCCGGGCTTCAGCTCTCCGACTTCTATGCCGTCTTCTCTCTTCATTTCCTCGTCTTCTCCTCTTCCCACTCTCTCCATTGCCATCAGAAGATGGTATCAAGCACAGAGTACTCTGTAGCTCCGGTGATGATAAAAATATGATGCCCAAGACTCCGGAGAAGAATGAGACGGATATACAATCAGACGGTTACTGGTGCCATCGGAATTGGAACTCTTCACTCGCTGCTAAAGATGGGGATGGAGCACATATGGGGGTGTCCCGAGTGCTGTGATGTGGATTCTTAATTCAACATTATTCATCTGGGTCCTCGATAGTTTTTAGGCATACAGGCTTTCCCATCAACTAATTAAAAAAGTCCTTGGATAACCATGCAGTTTTTGTTTTAAACATATAATGCAATATAGCATATCCAAGCATCAAACAAACTGATCAAAGATCACATGAACAATAATAAAAAAAAACTACAAACACATGACAATTCTGTCTTTCTCATCTTGAGATGGAAGCAATCAAACTCAAGCCACAATATGACAACAAAGCAAATATTCAATAAAAACTGCACGTTTAAATGACAGTTCGTGAAAACTAATTTTATACTAAAAACTAAGCAGAAAACAATAATTAGAAAATCTGATATTAGTTAATAACTAATTTTTTTTTTTTAATTACACAAGCAAAAATTAAAAATATAGTAAAATAAAAAGCATTAAGCTTAACATGCCAGTTAAGCATTATGGTGGTGCGCCAGTGTTTCTATGACCAGACCTGGTCACATGGTCAGCTTCACATCTGCCAGTTTCCCACAAGAGTTGGGGCAGGTTTCACTGTCACTGTCAAAGAGGATCCATCTATTTGAAATAAGCTGGATCACTGTCTCAAATGCTGCTTAGGCGTTGCGAGCCCAACTCGTAATTCCAACATACCACGATCGAAACCCACTGCTGGCTGCACGGATTTTTATCATAGTATGGGGCGTCGCAGGTCGATCCAGCCTAAAGTGGGTACCAGGAAACATGTCCTAGGGAAATAGGACGGCCGGCGTAATGCTGACCACATTACCCACCTAGTGCCGATTGGTCTGTAAAAATATGGGTACCTTTCCCATTTGCCTGATGCCCGTAAAGGCGTGAAAAAGGATCTTTACTTTTTTTACTTTACTGTCTCAAATCATCATCATCAATCAACAGGATCTTTACATAAAGTAGCACTTGTCAGGGCACGCCCGACAGTCTCTCTTTCAGAGGGCACCACCGTTCTTTCCAGGCCACCACAATATTTAACATGGCCAAACAACCTTAGCTTTCAGGACAGGATGTTGTTTATGAGCCAATGTTTTCTTCTTCTCTCTCCATAGTATTCTAACAATTGTCGTCTCAAATACTAAGAAACAATTTTCTTCTTATTCTGCATCATCTTTAAAAGAGAAGGCACACTGTGTTGTAGTCTACAACTAGGCTGTGACATCTACAACTTTCAGCCTAAGATTTTAGCAAATCCTTACTAGATAATTGTTTACAAGCTGTTTGTTTGAGCACAGTGAGTTAATTCTTACCTCCAAACCTGGGGCCCCACAACCCCCACTGGGTGAAATAGCCAGCAGCCTATATTCTGTGTGAAATACAATTACATAGCTGGGAAACCCTGAATGCCACAGAAACAGTTTGATAAACAAACTGACCATGTACTGATTGGCGCTCACAAAGGATAGAAGTAGAAATTGAAAGGCATGCTAGACATTATAAAATATCTGTCAAGGTGCTGTGGTCATGTGGAGGTGACATCTCATGTCCAAATATTGGAACTACAGTTTTAGATTTGTATTTTCTCTAGTGTTACCCTGGCATTACAACCCATGTTTGTGGCGCCTAAGCCACAGGCAGAGACAAAGATGAAGTAGAAAGCGGGATACTAACTATAGGTTTTAGCTAAATCCCTCTTTCAACTTGTAGTGTAGCTGTGGAGACCAAGAGAATTGGAGAATAAGATTTTACTTTCCCGGTTGAAGTCAGGCAATCAAATCTAGTTGTCAATAAAAATCAGAGGCTTAAAATGTATGAAATAAAAACAGTTCCAAGAACCTCATGAACATTTACAAATCTGTGGCATAAACTCTAATGTTGTCAAAACTTCAGTACAAATTTACGACCAACTTCTGGAAGCTTCAATCTTGACATTTACAAGCTTCAATCTTGACATTAACAAGCCTGCTTCTGATGTCTTAATGCTATGTGGCGGGGCTATTCGCCAAAGTTTATCCGAGGGCCAAAAGTTTGAAAATGGGGATCCTTAGTGACCCAAGCCCTGACACAGAAAAATCATTAATACCACTGGTATTTGATCCATGGGTCACTTGCTACGCCTCTGTGGGCTGCCAGTTGAATGGCTTTGGTCTCTACCATGCACATCCACATTTTCAAAGCTTCAATTCTATTCCAACATTATTCCCAATTATGGGGCAGGAGACCGACTTCCTCATCCTTAGCTGCAAAACCCAACCATACAGGAACAAGTGCACACAGGACTTGGTATGAGTTATAGATGGCAGAAAACAATACATCAGAAATGAGAAACTTCTGTACATAAACTACAGGCATTTATCTACACAGTTTTCTTTGTATTTAAAAAAATATCAGTTCAAAGTATGGCCACAAAGTGGTAATTTACAGGTTATTATCACCAGTCAAGGTCTGATAGATGGGGTCGTGATCACTTTCTTGCTTCACCAGGCAAACAATCTTGAGTGTGGAGGGAGGGATTACCATCCCACTCCACCAAGCAAACAATCTTAAGTATGGAGGGAGGGATCACCAACCCACTACACCAAGCAAACAATCTTCAGTGTAGAGCCAGGGATCACCAACCCACTCCACCAAGCAAACAATCTTCAGTGTAGAGCCAGGGATCACCAACCCACTCCACCAAGCAAACAATCTTTAGTGTGGAGGCAGGGATCACTAACCCACTCCACCAAGCAAACAATCTTCAGTGTGGAGGCAGGGATCACTAACCCACTCCACCAAGCAAACAATCTTCAGTGTGGAGGCAGGGATCACTAACCCACTCCACCAAGCAAACAATCTTCAGTGTGGAGGCAGGGTCCACCAACCCACTACACCAAGCAAACAATCTTCAGTGTAGAGCCAGGGATCACCAACCCACTCCACCAAGCAAACAATCTTCAGTGTAGAGCCAGGGATCACCAAGCAAACAATCTTCAGTGTGGAGGCAGGGATCACTAACCCACTCCACCAAGCAAACAATCTTCAGTGTGGAGGCAGGGATCACTAACCCACTCCACCAAGCAAACAATCTTCAGTGTGGAGGCAGGGATCACTAACCCACTCCACCAAGCAAACAATCTTCAGTGTGGAGGCAGGGATCACTAACCCACTCCACCAAGCAAACAATCTTCAGTGTGGAGGCAGGAATCATTTCCCTGCTCCACCAAGCAAACAATCTTCAGTGTGGAGGCAGGAATCATTTCCCTGCTCCACCAAGCAAACAATCTTCAGTGTGGAGGCAGGAATCATTTCCCTGCTCCACCAAGCAAACAATCTTCAGTGTGGAGGCAGGAATCATTTCCCTGCTCCACCAAGCAAACAATCTTCAGTGTGGAGGCAGGAATAATTTCCCTGCTCCACCAAGCAAACAATCTTCAGTGTGGAGGCAGGAATCATTTCCCTGCTCCACCAAGCAAACAATCTTCAGTGTGGAGGCAGGAATCATTTTCCCGCTCCACCAAGCAAACAATCTTCAGTGTGGAGGCAGGAATCATTTCCCTGCTCCACCAAGCAAACAATCTTCAGTGTGGAGGCAGGGATCATTTCCCTGCTCCACCAAGCAAACAATCTTCAGTGTGGAGGCAGGAATCATTTCCCTGCTCCACCAAGCAAACAATCTTCAGTGTGGAGGCAGGGATCATTTCCCTGCTCCACCAAGCAAACAATCTTCAGTGTGGAGGCAGGAATCATTTCCCTGCTCCACCGGGCAAACAATCTTCAGTGTCCTGGCTGGAGATGCTGGTAGAACTGAGATCATCTGCGTCCATGATCTGATAACACAGAAACAAAAGCAAAATATGTTGACTCTATCAAAGATGGTCTACTGCTGCACACACCTATGAGAGCTCAACTCTACCTACCACAAGGCAACAATTGTCTCAACAAAAATGTCTAGAAAACTACCCCAAAAGGTTCAATTTAGTTCCAAAAAATATTTCATGCCTTCTTCTTCACCGTGTTCACCGCCGGCTGTAAACTCCTGCTGAAAGTTCTGGTTGTTCAACCATTTCAAAACTTTAGTCTTGTTTCAGAACTTCTGCAAACACACCTGTTTTACACACCTGGATTACTGGTATGCAGATTGTTGATTCCTGATCTCTCAGGGGTTCACCAAGCCTCTAGGAAATGGGTACCGGAGTTGACATTCTGGGGTAAATGGAGGAACGTCGCTGTAGCTACAGAGTTACGTGTGAACAGCGGGCGACACAGGTGGACAATTCTTATCAGCTGTCCGTATTGGTGGCAGAGCACTTATGATTTATAACCGTGTGCAATGACGCTGGTTCACATCTCCCGACTTTACCTTTATATTACCTATACCTGCTATGTTTCTATGCATGTGAAAATCTCACTGTCCCAGGTAAAAGCAGAGAACGAACATTTAATCACAGGCAAAATCCAGAACCGTATACAGGCAGCAATATGCACAGGGCAGCAGCTAGAGGTGCCAACAGCAACAGTCAGCCACCAGAATTAGTAATCTGTCACTGATGGAAACAGTCAATTACAGTCAATTTGTTTTCTCCTGTCCCTCTTTCGCAGATATTCCTGGTGGTTACACCATATTCCAGCTTCCTTCTTCTCATATGACCAAAAAATTATTACTGCCTCTTTCTGATAAACTATTTTCGAGCCCCCCACCCTTTTCAAACTATTCTACTAAAAATTTAATTAGACTAAGAAACAATAATTTTATAGAGAATATTCATCGTTTATTGCATCACCAATCAGAAGGGCCTTTGGCACTGTGTTTGTGGTTTACTGCTAGGCTGCAATATCCACGCCTTAAAGTCCAACACATCCACTTTCCGCTAAATCTGAACCGTCTTTCACGACACACTTGTTAAGGGGGCAGTGGTTATTTTCTTCTTTCCTCAAAATGGGGTTGCCGTACCCACACAGGACATTTCAGGAAGAATGATGAGTCTGCTAACAAATGTCATTTATTTAATACACTGTGTCCGCATCTGTGGCTTACGCGCTGTGAACGTGCTTCATAATGCAGGGTTCAATCCCAGTTGCACGCTTTTCACCTTGCATTAGTTTTGACAGTGGTTTCGAGAAGCCGATCGTCCAGAAAGCAATGGCAAACTACTGGACATAAATTTGCCTATAAAAACCACAACAGCCAAAAAATGCTGGGGCTGTTTCTGCAACGTCATGTAAAAGGATATGCGACTAACGTAATAAATTTTGGGAAAGTGAGAACACTGTGTGGCAGACAGTCCTGTGCACAGACATGAGTTGGTCAAGTGAGAACACTGTGTGGCAGACAGTCCTGTGCACAGACATGAGTTGGTCAAGTGAGAACACTGTGTGGCAGACAGTCCTGTGCACAGACATGAGTTGGTCAAGTGAGAACACTGTGTGGCAGACAGTCCTGTGCACAGACATGAGTTGGTCAAGTGAGAACACTGTGTGGCAGACAGTCCTGTGCACAGACATGAGTTGGTCAAGTGAGAACACTGTGTAGCAGACAGTCCTGTGCCCAGACATCAGTTGGTCAAGGGACTATGCTGAAACGGGCTGCAGAAAAACAACAAATATTAACATAAAGTCACTATAACAGAAATATCAACCTGGTTACCTTAAAAAGCCTGGAATGCACTGCCGTTTTCTTCTTCTTCCCTTTTGAGCTTTCACTCTTCCTGGATGCAACTTTCCCCTTGGATGCAGCACCTGGTGTTTTCTTCTCTTCACCTGCATGCAGATGACAACATACAAATGGAACTTCTTATGTAGCAGAAATTTCTCAATACAGTTTGTGCTTACCTTCTTTTTCTTGACATTCACGTTTACCGGCGGAAAGTTTTGGTTGTTCATTCACTTTTGGACTTTGACCTTGTTCCTGAACTGACAATTGTGTGTGCCCATCTGTTTTACAGATCCAGTTTTTTTTAATGCAGACTGTTGGTTCCTCAGACAGACGCACTCTAACTTCAAAGGAAACAACCCTAATCAGTCACCTTTTACAGCATGCTTGTTAGAGACAGTGGGCATATCCATATGTTCCTCAGATGTTGCATTATCAACCCTGTTCATCAATGACCTTTCCAAACAGTTCATGAAAGAAAGGGTGAAGAAAGCAATGGGTGTGTGTGTGCGCATGCATGCATGTCTTGAGCCTAAGAATTAAGGGCCACACTGCTAGTGCAGATACAAACTGTGCAGGTTAGTGTTGTCACTGTTGCCACTAACAAAAAATAGCCATCATCTTACGGAGAATATAAAGCCATTCTCCCCAACAAGAGCCCAGCACTGCAATCACTGGCCCCGGACAAAGGACATTGCTGAGCCCAGCACTACAATCGCTAGCCCAGGACAAAGGACATTGCTGAGCCTAGCGCTACAATCGCTGGCCCAGGACAAAGGACATTGTTGAGCCCAGCGCTACAACCGCTGGCCCAGGACAAAGGACATTGCTGAGCCCAGCGCTACAACCGCTGGCCCAGGACAAAGGACATTGCTGAGCCCAGCGCTACAACCGCTGGCCCAGGACAAAGGACATTGTTGAGCCCAGCCCTACAATTGCTGGCCCAGGACAAAGGACATTGCTGAGCCCAGCACTACAATAGCTAGCCCAGGACAAAGGACATTGCTGAGCCCAGCGCTACAACCGCTGGCCCAGGACAAAGGACATTGCTGAGCCCAGCACTACAATAGCTAGCCCAGGACAAAGGACATTGCTGAGCCCAGCGCTACAACCGCTGGCCCAGGACAAAGGACATTGCTGAGCCCAGCGCTACAACCGCTGGCCCAGGACAAAGGATATTGCTGAGCCCAGCACTACAATCGCTGGCCCAGGACAAAGGACATTGCTGAGATCAGCACTACATCGCTGGCCCAGGACAAAGGACATTGCCATACAAACAGAAAATATTAAATTAAAGAATAAAGTACCAGAATCTCGCCAGCAGATTGGAAGGTCAGGGGTTCAGGTCCTGATGAAACTGGGCTTTCTTCAAAAAGACCTTGCCTCCCAGGTCGACCCAGCCTGGAGCGGGTACCAGGTGCAGCCCTGGAAAGTAAAGACAGGTGGTGTGATGCTGACCACATCACCCACCAAGTGCCGATTGGTCTATAAAATATAGGTCTAGCCCTATAAAGGGTTCTTTACTCTACTTACCAGAATCTGGGCCCTTGGCCTGGTTCCACTTCTCCAGCAAGTCAGAGCGGTCCAACAAGGAATCCATCTCGGCTTTGCTGATGGCAAAGCTGTCACCTATGACCTCAGACTCATGATCCGTAGAATGTAGCAAGTCCCGCAGCTCCTCTGGGCTGATGGGACTTTCTTTGGTCATGAAGTTTCCACTCTTGAATTTTCCTGTACAAATATGAAAATTCAGATATTTGTTGAAAGAAATAAGACACTCTAATGATGCTGATGATGATAAACTCCTGTGATTGTATCTGCTACATAGCAGGTGGAGAAAGGTGGAGAAGGTATGCTCTGTACAGAGTGGCGAGCATCCATTTAGGGGTCCCTCGTAGTTAGTGTCCTTTAGATTTTCTCTCCAGGCAGGCAGGTGTGAGAGAACAGTGCAGGAGAGAGTAATCAGGGGATCTGGCCGACACTCAACATTCGTGGGGAAGGTAAGACGCGTATACAATCAGACCGCTTCTGGTACCATTGGAATGTGAACTCTGCTCCTGGATGCTGAGGATGAAGCACTTATGGGGATGACCCGAGTGCTGTGAGGTGGGTTCTTGACTCAACAGCTGTGAACGGGTTGTTGTGACAACCCACTGGTTGTCTTTAGCAACGACTTAGGTTCTCTACTGCTGTGCCAATACTAGGTACCCTATTCTCGGTGGCTGTGTGTGGCAGGAACAGTTTCTGTTGCTGACCAGCTGATACACATTGGGCTCTAGTCAACTGATAATGAGTTATCAGCTTCTTCTTGTGTTAGTATCACCGGCTGTAACATTCGGCAAAAAGTTCTGGCTGTTTGTCCATTCCTGGACTTTTTCCAGGAGCTGAGTTTTGCATGCATGTCCACTTTACAGATCTGTCTTATTTGTGTGCAGGCCGTTGGTTTTTTTTTTTTTTCCATCTCAGGCAGATTCACTCTGACATTGATAAACTCACCTAATTAATTTCTCTGTTCAATATTTTGTTAGAGAGGCAGTGGGTCTATCCCCCCCCCCCCCCAGACTTCATAAAGGACAAGGGGAAAGCTTTGAACTGCTAATACTGGGCTTACATGGCTCTTGTCTACAAAAAGGAACTCAAAAAAAAAAAACACACACAGACAAATAACACCAATGCTGCAAATATGAAGCATATAAATATATATATATATATATCTACAACCTTGAGAATGGCAGGCTCCTCATAATCTACTTGATGCTATCAGCAAAACATTTCAGCCACACAATAAAGGAACACAAGCTACTGTTTCTTCCTTTCTCATTCTCACAAATGATGCTTATCTTTTTTTTGTTGATATAATTAAAAACAGAAATACCTTCCCTGTGTGGGTTCTGGGGCCCAACTGTGGATGGGAAGAAGAACACACCCACTGACTCCCTAACCAGCAGGTCATAAGAGTTCATTAATTTGGGGCTTCTGTATAAATCTGCATGCATCTAGCTGAGAGACAGGGAGCCAACAATCTGTAAACCTCAAGCTCTGGAACAAGACTACAGTTGTTACAGCTGTGAACGTGAAGAAGAACACAGAAATACCTTTATGGATAATCATTTTCTCCAGCTTCCTCTTGCCTGCGGCCCTTTCAACGATCTTCTGGTCGATAGTGTCAGCAGTGATAAGACGATAGACGACCACCGGTTTAGTCTGACCTATACGATGACACCGGTCCTGGGCTTGAAGGTCACACTGGGGGTTCTGTTGTGGACGGGATTAATTATAGGTCACAACAGATGACTTTGAAAGCATCAGGTGGAACAAGCTGAAGATACACATCAGAGAAACACAACAACAGCGTGATCTGTCGATGGTCGAGGTGGCCAAAACAGCAAGGAGTTGAACATTATTATGTCTCGTTCAACATCCAAAGGGGTGAAAGGAAGTGAAGAAGAATAATTACACTTAGACATTCAAATGTAAATTAAACATTTATGAAATTAACTACAGTTCAACTTTCATATGTAAACATGATGTACTTACTAGTAGTATGGTCAGCTGGGTTTTCTTTGTCTAACACAAAATGTACTTGGGTTCACCACACATACAAGTGCCAGTACTTATAAACTATCCACACAAAAAAAGGTGCAGATACATACCACAAAGTGTATTGCAGCAGCTACAAAAAATGCTGCCGATATTCACTGCAAAGTGTATTACAGTAGCTCTGGAAAATGCTTTTTTAAAAAAGGTGCCAAAACTTACCAGAAAGCATATTAAAGTAGCTCTGGAAAAATTATGCTTTAAGGGGGAGGGGGAAGTGAGGGTTCTCATCACAGAGTGTTTAAAATAGTTCTGAAAAAATTATGCACACAAAGTGTTTTAAAACAAAAAAGGTGCAGGTACTCACTACAAAGTGTATTACAGTAGGAGAGAAAAAAATGATGCTTTAAAAAAAAACATGGTGCCGACACTGCATACCTTTGCATACCACCAGAAAAATAGCCCTTGAGGTCACATTAAGGACTGAAGCATTCTGATGTAAATATGACATATTGTTCAGTGTGGGTTCTCTGGCCACATTGTGGGGGAAACAAGAACGTCGTAAGAGTCGACTAACTGGGATGGCTTCCTTCAAAGTCAGAAAGCGTATGCCTGAGAGGAAACAAATCAGTAATCTGCATACAAATGAGTCAGATCTGTAAAACGGTTATGCACGCAATGCCCAGGTTCTGGAACAAGACTAAAGTCCAGAGGTGGACAAACAACCAGAACTTTCCGCCAGAGTTTACAGCCAGTAAACGCAAAGAAGAAGAATATGATGCATGACAGACCCCCATGTGGGGTCTGGGGCCCTATTGTGGGGAAAACAAGAATAGACCCACTGCCTCCCCCAAAAGCATGTCGTAAGAGTCGACTAATTGGGGAGCTTCCTTTGAAGTCGAAGTGCATCTGCCGGAGAGGCAAGGGACCAGCAGTCTGTATTCAAGAGAATGAGATCTGTAAAACTGATGCACACGCAACACTCAGGTTTTGGAGCAGGACTGCAGTTCAGTAGTGGATAAGCAACCAGAACTTTCCGCCAGTGTACAGCTTGTGAACGCGAAGAAGAAGAAGATGTATGACAGATCACATTAATTAGTTTAACACCCACGTGTAAACATGATGATGATGATTCACTGTCCTGATGTGCACTTATCTGTCACACAGAGCTAGCAGTCTATTCATCCATTCCGCTCTATCTTGTGTGATAAGTTCAATATCATGGAAGGAATCCGGTCCAGCAGCTTTGGCCTCTCTCATCAACGTTACTATTAGTTTTTCCTTTAGGCGTCCTCACCTCCTTAATCTCTTTATTTCCAATTCTGGTTCCTGTTTGGTGATTCTCTGCTCGACTCTTCACAGAATGTGTCCAGTATACAGCACCATTTCCTCTGTCTTATGCCTGTTGATACTAGAGGTTGCCCAGACATTTCTCTGATTTCTTCACCCCTCTTAAATTCACCCCCTTTTATGTTCATCGTTTTTTCTCAGACATTAGTTTTCAAGAACACTAAACTTCCTTTCCATGTTTTAATTGCTTCTCCTACTTTCACTGGCATATGTTTCAAGTGCTTCTCCTACTTTCACTGGCATATGTTTCAACTAAAAAAAAACTTTAGAACTCAAAAGCTTAAGTTTTTAAAATTTATAATTCCGAGTTTAGACAACATTCAGAGGTGAGCATGACCTACCCAGTCACTGTCGTAGATGATAACAGTGTCAGCGCCTGTGAGGTTGATGCCCAGCCCTCCAGCCCTTGTGCTCAACAAGAAAAGGAACTTGTCAGAATCTTGAGTGTTGAACACGTTCATCTGCCAGAAATAAATAATGCTGTCAGAATGAACCCTTTTTACAAGAAATACTGCAACACCAACAGAGCAAACTAATGTCAGGATTAACCCTCAGTGCATCTATCACACTTCTTCTTATTCTTCTTTGCATTCATAGGTTTGTTTTTCTTCTTCTTTGTTCACCGGCTGTAAGCTCCAGCAGAAAGTCCTAGCTGTTTGTCCATTTGGACTTTGGCTTTGTGCCAGGGCCGGATTTTTGCATGTACATCAATTTTACAAATTTGTTTTACAGATCCGACTTATTTGTAGTGCAGGCTGTTGGTTCCTTGCCTTTCAGGCTGATGCACTCCAACTTTAAAGGCAACACCACTAATTAGTCTTGACATGTGATATAATGGGGCCCCGGACCCACACTGGGACTATCACACCAACAGAGAAAGCTCAAAATGAACTGTCATTACATAAAACGATGCACATAAACAACTACATGTCAGACTGAAGCATTATTACATAAAACGATGCACATAAACAACTACATGTCAGACTGAAGCATTATTACATAAAACGATGCACATAAACAACTACATGTCAGACTGAAGCATTATCACATAAAACGATGCACATAAACAACTACATGTCAGACTGAAGCATTATCACATAAAATGATGCCACACAAACAACTACATATCGGACTGAAGCATTATTACATGAAACGATGCCACACAAACAACTACATGTCAGACTGAAGCATTATCACATGAAACGATGCACATAAACAACTACATGTCAGACTGAAGCATTATCACATGAAACGATGCACATAAACAACTACATGTCAGACTGAAGCATTATTACATAAAACGATGCACATAAACAACTACATGTCAGACTGAAGCATTATCACATAAAATGATGCACATAAACAACTACATGTCAGACTGAAGCATTATTACATGAAACGATGCCACACAAACAACTACATATCAGACTGAAGCATTATCACATGAAACGATGCACATAAACAACTACATGTCAGACTGAAGCATTATCACATGAAACGATGCACATAAACAACTACATGTCAGACTGAAGCATTATCACATAAAATGATGCCACACAAACAACTACATATCGGACTGAAGCATTATTACATGAAACGATGCCACACAAACAACTACATGTCAGACTGAAGCATTATCACATGAAACGATGCACATAAACAACTACATGTCAGACTGAAGCATTATCACATGAAACGATGCACATAAACAACTACATGTCAGACTGAAGCATTTTCACATGAAACGATGCACATAAACAACTACATGTCAGACTGAAGCATTATTACATGAAACGATGCCACACAAACAACTACATGTCAGACTGAAGCATTATCACATGAAACGATGCACATAAACAACTACATGTCAGACTGAAGCATTATTACATGAAACGATGCACATAAACAACTACATGTCAGACTGAAGCATTATCACATGAAACGATGCACATAAACAACTACATGTCAGACTGAAGCATTATTACATGAAACGATGCCACACAAACAACTACATGTCAGACTGAAGCATTATCACATGAAACGATGCACATAAACAACTACATGTCAGACTGAAGCATTATTACATGAAACGATGCACATAAACAACTACATGTCAGACTGAAGCATTATTACATGAAACGATGCCACATAAACAACTACATGTCAGACTGAAGCATTATCACATGAAACGATGCACATAAACAACTACATGTCAGACTGAAGCATTATCACATGAAACGATGCACATAAACAACTACATGTCAGACTGAAGCATTTTCACATGAAACGATGCACATAAACAACTACATGTCAGACTGAAGCATTATTACATGAAACGATGCCACACAAACAACTACATGTCAGACTGAAGCATTATCACATGAAACGATGCACATAAACAACTACATGTCAGACTGAAGCATTATCACATGAAACGATGCACATAAACAACTACATGTCAGACTGAAGCATTATCACATGAAACGATGCACATAAACAACTACATGTCAGACTGAAGCATTATCACATGAAACGATGCACATAAACAACTACATGTCAGACTGAAGCATTTTCACATGAAACGATGCACATAAACAACTACATGTCAGACTGAAGCATTATTACATGAAACGATGCCACACAAACAACTACATGTCAGACTGAAGCATTATCACATGAAACGATGCACATAAACAACTACATGTCAGACTGAAGCATTATTACATGAAACGATGCACATAAACAACTACATGTCAGACTGAATGAAGCATTATCACATAAAATGATGCCATACAAACAACTACATATCGGACTGAAGCATTATTACATGAAACGATGCACAAAAACAATTAAATGTCAGGCTGAAGCATTATTACATGAAATGATGCCACACAAACAACTACATATCGGACTGAAGCATTATTACATGAAACGATGCACAAAAACAATTAAATGTCAGACTGAAGCATTATTACATGAAACGATGCACAAAAACAATTAAATGTCAGACTGAAGCATTATTACGTGAAACGATGCACAAAAACAATTAAATGTCAGACTGAAGCATTATTACGTGAAACGATGCACAAAAACAATTAAATGTCAGACTGAAGCATTATCACATGAAACGATGCACATAAACAACTACATGTCAGACTGAAGCATTATTAAACGGAACAATGCCACACAGAGAAAACAGACAAAGTTCTTACACTGTCTCTGCGGTCATCTACATGTGTGCTCCCGTCCAGACGACAGAAGTCATACTTCCTGATGTAACAGAAGTCCTCAATGAGGTCTAACATTCGAGTCATCTGGCTGAAGATGAGCACCTATTGATACAATAATGCATCACATCTGTTAGCTCATAAAAAGGTAGTTCAAGCATTAAAATTGTTCTTACAACTAGGGTCTATGTACACTGTCTTCTACACACATGATATGGCTATTTGTGTCATCTCAAAGACCCCCACACACATAAATAGGTCATTTGTGTATTCTCAGTCCCCTACACACATGACTAGGTCATTTGTGTATTCTCAGTCCCCTACACACAAATAGGTCATTTGTGTATTCTCAGTCCCCTACACACATGCCCAGGCCATTTCTACTGTCCCAAAGTTTATCCCCTTCCACCCTCATATGGTTATAGTGCTGCAGAATTTGCTCTGAGAAGATTAGTGACCTTACCCTGGAAACAGGATGATCAAAGACCAGAATGCTATGACTGACTTACTCTCAAAATGCCATGAAGACTCACCCTGTGTCCCCGTTTCTTCAGCTCTGCCAACATCTTATCCAGCACCAGCATCTTGCCGGAGGCAGTGATGACATCCTCGGTCAGTGCCAGGTCGCCCGTCTCAGGGTCCACGGGATGCTCCAGGAGGTAGGGGTGGTTACAGCACTTGCGCAGCTGCATCATCACATTCCTCATCTTGATGGTGACCTGGGAACTCCTTGCTTTCTTCTCTTCACCAGCCCTGGGACAACAGAAACAGTCCATGAGCTTGTTCTACACAAGTAATGCAGAGGTGCTGAAATAAACGTGGTGGTGTACCGTTACCAGGGCTCATAGTGGTCAAGACCAGCCTACACCTCTGCGTGGTCGTCCTAGAAACAGGTCTCCTACTACAGCCAGGCCAACGCAGATAGGATCACAATCTCCTATCAATAAAACCACATTTATTATGGTCAAAGGGAAGCTTTGCGGATTGTTCTTAGATTCTTTATATTTAGTGATAATTTCCCTACATGTAAAAAAAAAAATATTAAAACAAGAATACAGCCACTGTCGCCCGCCTGAGGATCGGAAGGTCGTGGGGTCGCGTCCTGGTGGAGCCAGACTTTTTCTTTAACAAAATAACCTTGACTCCTAGGTCGACCCAGCCTTGAGTGCATACCAGGTGCAGTCCTGGGAAGTAAAGGTGTGAAAAAGGGAACTTTACTTTCTACACACCCACTCACCCCCCCCCCCCCCCCTTCCCTCCACCCCAACAAACATGTTGTTAAAGTCATCTAATTGGGAGCATCCTACAAAGTCTCAGTACATCTACCTCAAGGGCAAGGAACCAAGAGTCTGCATACAAATAAGCCAGATCTGTGAAATGGACATGCATACAACACTCAGGTTCTAGTATAAGACTCGGAGGTGGGTGAACACTAGAATTTTCCACTGGAGTTTACAGCCAGTGAACACGAAGAAGAAGAAAAATGCTGGGCATCCATCTCTTGATGTCCCATTTGTATTGCTGACATCCTCTTGCTCGCAAGGCTTAAATTTCCTCCTCCAGTATGCTTTTTATAAGAGTTAGCGTTTCTTCTTCGCATTCACCAGCTGAAACTCTTGTGGAAAGTTCTGGTTGTTCGTCCACTTCTGGACTGCAGTCCTGCTCCAGAACCGGAATGTTGCATGTACATCCGTTTTACAGATCTGACTCATGTGTATGCAGACTGTTGGTTCCTTGCCTCTCAGGCAGATGCACTCAGACTTCATAGGAAGCTCCCAATTAGTCGACTCTTACGACATGCTTTTGGGTAGGCAGTGGGTGTGTTCTTGTTTTCCCCCCCCAATAGGGCCCCGCAACCCACACGGGGAAGTTTGCGTTTCTAAATAATACTGAAATATTTATCTTATCCCCCTTTTTTTTAATTTCCTTTAGCAACTCTCTTAATTCCTTTAACAATCAGTGAGTCACAACAAAAAACAGAAAATACACTTCAGTCTTAACACACAAAACACAGTGTGTAAAAAGAGACATACTTTGGTGTGGCCGTGTCACTCACAGCCTGAATCCAGTTCTCCAGTTCCTGCTCCTCCTGCTCCACATCCTTCCATCGCCTTCTGTGTGCCTTCTCTCCCCTGGTCTTGTTGGACTTCCGTTCCGCATCCGTTTCCATCAACAAAGAATAATCAACTTTGCCAGAAGCTGACCTGCGTTTAGGTCTGCCATTTGCTTGTGTTTCCACTACTTCTGCTGGCTTCTGGAAAATGCCACAGAAATTTAACTGCTGACTGCGACAGGTGTGGGTCATCCGAACTTAACATTTAGTAATAACAAATAAACGTCACTCCAATTTAACACCTGATTGTTTCTTCTTCACCTGTGTTCGCCCTTATAAGGGCGCTTAGCAGGCTGTATTGTGGTTTACAGCTAGGCTGCGATGTTTACACCTTTCAGCCCAATGTTTGTTAAGGGGTGGTGGGTCTATTCACTGTTCACCCCCCCCCCTCCCCCCCCCCACCTCCCAGCCCAAAACTGGAGCCCCAGAACCCACCCCCTGTCATCTGACACTTCACTGAAGTTCATCTGACATATTATTTACTCCTGGTTAATTTAAGCTTTCTACAGATATCTTTCTTGTCTTTTCTTGCCTCTCATCACAAGTATTTTCCACATATGACTAATTTCTCTATTCTACCCCATTTGCAGAAATGTCGCATAATTTCACCCAGCGTTATCTTTTAGATCAATGTATTTTGATGAATGAATCAACTAATCACTCAACCAAAAACTGACATGACTCTACTCAGGACACTCCCACATGTGTTCAGTTCCACTCTTCAGTAGCTTACTGGTAGTTCAGTAATCTTTTTTTTTTTCAGCCTTCCCCAGCTGTAAACTAAGGCAGTCATATAAATAAACAGAGGGGGCCATTAAATATTATATATTAATAAAGTAACATACAATGAATTGATCAGCACTTATAGAAAGAAGTAGAAAGATAGAAGAAAACAGTAGACAACATAAAAATCTCAAACTAGTTACCATGCCGGGAATCGAACCTGCCACCTCCAGTCGGCGTGTGCACCTCGCTATCAAAACAAGTGCACTAAGAACATGGTCAACCAGGCACCTCCAGAAAAGGTGTCTTATTGGCCATGTCTATCGTACAGATTGAAATCCACAACTATCGAATTTGGACCAAATTCATTTCAAACTATTAAATGGCACCATAGGTTACAGAAATGTATATGAACGAAGTTTAGGTCGAATAACAACAATGAGTACCGATCAATTCATTGTCTGTTACTTTATTAATATAAACTAAGGCAGAAACTTTTGGTTGTTCATCCACTTTTGGACTTTGGTCTTGTTCCACCCGAGTTTTGCATGTACACCCGTTTTAAAGATCTGTCTACTTTGTATCCAGGCAGTTGGTTCTTTGCCTCTCAGGTAGATCGAGTTCAAAGGAAATACCCTCATTAGTTGCCTTTGGCAAGATGCTTGTTAGGGGACAGTGTGTCTATTCTTTTTCTCCCCAAAAACTGGGCCCCTGAAACTTCACAGGGGTAAAGTTCGGTAATGACTTCAATGCTCTTACATCTTCTACAAAACACGGTCCCAGTTTTTCACATATAGTTCCCAGACAGTCCCAGTTCTTCAGCCATAGTTCCCAGTTCTTCACTTATAGTTGCCAGTCAGTCCCAGTTTTTCACCCATAGTTCCCAGACAGTCCCAGTTCTTCAGCCATAGTTCCCAATCAGTCCCAGTTCTTCACCCATAGTTCCCAGTCAGTCCCAGTTCTTAACCCATAGTTCCCAGTCAGTTCCAGTTTTTCACCCATAGTTCCCAGACAGTCCCAGTTCTTCAGCCATATTTCCCAGTTCTTCACCCATAGTTCCCAGTCAGTCCCAGTTTCACACCCATAGTTCCCAGACAGTCCCAGTTCTTCAGCCATAGTTCCCAGTCAGTCCCAGTTCTTCACCCATAGTTCCCAGACAGTCCCAGTTCTTCAGCCATAGTTCCCAGTTCTTCAGCCATAGTTCCCAATCAGTCCCAGTTCTTCACCCATAGTTCCCAGTCAGTCCCAGTTCTTAACCCATAGTTCCCAGTCAGTTCCAGTTTTTCACCCATAGTTCCCAGACAGTCCCAGTTCTTCAGCCATATTTCCCAGTTCTTCACCCATAGTTCCCAGACAGTCCCAGTTCTTCACCCATAGTTCCCAGACAACAGTGATTTCTTACATTTTTCTGATCCAGGATGCTAAAGATGGTTCTGTCCACCAGGGCAGAGTAGAGGCGCCTCTGCTGCTGGGTCATCGGAGCAAACACCAGGACCTCTTTCTTTGGGGGAATGTTCAGATCCACATCTGACTTCAGGCGCCGTAACATGAACGGGGTCAGGATCTATGTACAGAATAGGCAGTCATTGAAATTTATTACACAAAAGTCTTTCATGAGTAGGTGCATTTTTGTGCCTGTCATAATTCTGTTTTTTATTACACTGTTTTTAAAAAGTACTTTCTTTATCTCCGTGTCACATCTCCCATCACTGTGTAGCCTAGATAAAGAAAATAGTTGACCTGTTTTGATTTTTAACCTTTTACTATACACAGAGAAAACACAAATGTGTGCATTTTTTTAAGGGACGCTACCATGTGCTTGTTTTAATAATGTTTCTTCTTCTTCGTGTTAACCGGCTATGTATTCTGGCAGAAAGTCCTAGTTTTTCGCCTAATAGACTCTAGTCTTGTTCCAGGACTTAGTGCTGCATGCATATCTGTTATACAGATCTGGCTTATTTGTGTGCAAACTGCTGGTTCACTGCTTCTGGGGAACACTCCAACTTTGAAGTAAACATCTGTCTATGCTGGCCAGGTTCCCAGGCGGCAGACTGTTTCTAGGACGACCATGGAGGAAAGGTGTAAGTAGGTCATGACTAGTATCAGCCCTTCTCCTAGTGCACCAGCATCTGTAGTCAGCACTTGAGCATCCTTGCTAATGTTTAAGAATCCATGTTTTTTTTTTCCCAGACAAAGGTTCAAGGAAGATAATCAAGTGGGTTTTGTGTGTGTCTGTGTCTGCAAGCTTTGAACCTTTGGTGCTTAACCCAACAAGCATATGTCTTACCTGATGTAACATGCTCAGGATGTTTTTGGCTTTCTCTTGCTGCAGAATCTTCTCTTCAGCATCAGCCTCGTTGATTGAGCTTGCATCAAACCAGGCCTCAAAACTACAAGGTGACAGAAACAGCATTAGAAAGTCAGGATCAATAACCTTTGACTAGATGCTGCATAATACAAGCGAACCCCAGAGAAGACTGAACAATCAAATCTTATGTATCATCAATTGCAATCTACAAGTCAACTTCAAATTTTGTAGCTCAAATTTTTAGTTAGGCATATACCCACCTTACACATTTTATCAATTAATCAGGCAATCAGCATATCCTTTACAGAATATCGCTTTCTGCACAGCATGCCTAAAAGTCTCTCTTTCTCTAGCTACTTCTTCAGCCCTGCGTGCTCTCATTGCCAATGCACATTCAATGTCTTGTATCCACGTTCACGGAGATCGGACTTTGCTTCATTTTCCGGAAATGGTACCGTCCATGACCATTCTCCTCCAGACCACACTGACACATTTTATACACATCATTTAAGTCGACCTTTACATTTGGAGTGGTTTGTAGCTTGAAAACTGAACTTATATATATAAATATATACTAAATATATGTTAATACATATGTTAACTCCACAAGATATGGGCCTGTGTTCTTACCTTCCCAAATCGTTAAAGATCTCAGGTAGGAGAAAATTTAGCAGGGACCACAGTTCTGCCAGGTTGTTCTGTAGCGGAGTGCCAGTCAACAGTAGACGGTGAGTAGATCTGTACATACGCAGCTCTCTGTGAAGTATACAATCAGTGTACTATGTGAGTAGATCTGTACATACGCAGCTCTCTGTGAAGTATACAATCAGTGTACTATGTGAGTAGATCTGTACATACGCAGCTCTCTGTAAAGTATACAATCAGTGTACTATGTGAGTAGATCTGTACATACGCAGCTCTCTGTGAAGTATACAATCAGTGTACTATGTGCACTCAGAAGATAACCATAGAAACACAATGAATAGCAAACATGTAGAGAAGTAGAAGTATCCAGCTGACATATCAGCACTCAATAGGTCAAGTGGCAAACATCACAGCAAAGTACTTTTACCTCCTGCCACATTTCCAGGTACCCATTCTATTCTGGGAGAATATGGAAGCCCATGACGGTTCTAAAAATCCACCTTAACTCTTTGAGTCCCAGAGGGTTTAGCATCACAGGCCCAAGGGGTAGTCAAAAGAGACTAAAATCAGCGCATCATGCGTTCACTGGGCTTCTAGGCAGTAACCTATGAACGTATGAAGCGTTCCTTGGGACTCAAAGAGTCTAGGGAGATATGAACACAAGATCACTGGGTCAGCAAAAAAAGCATGCTAACCGCTTTGCTAATGCAAATCTCTCCTATATATTTTAAATATCTGGATTTTTATATTTATTATATAAATATGCCTTTGCCATTTGGTGGTCAGCAGAACAAATTTCAGAGATTTGTGATAGCATTTAATAAAACCAAAAAAAACGTCAACTTTAGAATGGAATTATTTTTGTGGTTCAATTAAGAATTTACTTTTTCTAAATAATGTGTGTGTGTGTATACATATACATACATACACATATACATACATACACATATACATACGTGTGTGTGTGTGCGCGCGTGTGTGTGTGTCCATATATATATATATATATATATATATATATATATATATATATATATATATATATATATATATATATATATATATATATATATATATATATATATATATATATATATATATATATATAAACACAAGAAGAAGAAACACTTGTTTCAACTCATACCTTACAACTATATATCAATGAATCAACAGGTTTTTAACAAAATGTTGCTTTCATCAAGGCACACAAAAAGTCTATCTCTAGCCAACTCCAGCCCTATCTGCTTTGACAGCCAATGACTTGTATCCACTTTGTCAAGGTCAGCCTCTGCCTCTTTTCCTGGAAATGTACCCTTCATCACTGTTTTTTTAAAGCCACTTTGACGTTTATTATGACCGAAATATCTTAGCTTTCAGGCCAAGATGCTGTTTGTGAGCCAATTCTCCTCAATGCTAAGATCATGTAGAATGTCAATGTTTTTCTTGTTTGTTTTCTTGGTCCGTGGCATTTTTACAATGTTTCTGTAACATTTCAAACACACCATTTATAAAAATGATGAACTCACCGAATCAGGCGGCAGTGAGTGTTTTTGATACGGTGGCCTTCATCTACAATAAGATACTTCCATTCATGATTGGCCAGAATCTTTCGATCGATCATGGCAACCTCATAGGATGTGATAACAACCGGCTGTACATAAACACCCTCTCGTATTTTATGTTTCTGTCGTATCTGCTTAGCCAAGTGGACTCGCTTGTTCTTCTGACCATGGTAAAGAATTACTGGCACCTGTTGGGGAGAAAATAAACAGGATGTTTCAATACACTTTGTTAGTTTCAATACACTTTGTTAGTTTCAGTACACTTTGTTGGTTTCAGTACACTTTGTTGGTTTCAGTACACTTTGTTGGTTTCAGTACACTTTGTTGGTTTCAGTACACTTTGTTGGTTTCAGTACACTGTTAGTTTCAGTACACTTTGTTAGTTTAAATACACTTTGTTAGTTTCAGTACACTTTGTAAGTTTCAGTACAATTTGTTAGTTTCAGTACACTTTGTTAGTTTCAATACACTTTGTTAGTTTCAATACACTTTGTTAGTTTCAATACACTTTGTTAGTTTCAATACACTTTGTTAGTTTCAATACACTTTGTTAGTTTCAATACACTTTGTTAGTTTCAATACACTTTGTTAGTTTCAATACACTTTGTTAGTTTCAATACACTTTGTTAGTTTCAATACACTTTGTTAGTTTCAATACACTTTGTTAGTTTCAGTACACTTTGTTAGTTTCAGTACACTTTGTTAGTTTCAGTACACTTTGTTAGTTTCAATACACTTTGTTAGTTTCGGTACACTTTGTTAGTTTCAGTACACCTTGTTAGTTTCAGTACACTTTGTTAGTTTCAGTACACTTTGTTGGTTTCAGTACACTTTGTTAGTTTCAATACACTTTGTTAGTTTCAGTACACTTTGTTAGTTTCAGTACACTTTGTTAGTTTCAGTACACTTTGTTAGTTTCAATACACTTTGTTAGTTTCAATACACTTTGTTAGTTTCAATACACTTTGTTAGTTTCAATACACTTTGTTAGTTTCAGTACACTTTGTTAGTTTCAGTACACTTTGTTAGTTTCAGTACACTTTGTTAGTTTTAGTACACTTTGTTAGTTTCAATACACTTTGTTAGTTTCAGTACACTTTGTTAGTTTCAATACACTTTGTAAGTTTCAGTACACTTTGTTAGTTTCAGTACACTTTGTTAGTTTCAGTACACTTTGTTAGTTTCAGTACACTTTGTTAGTTTCAATACACTTTGTTAGTTTCAGTACACATTGTTAGTTTCAATACACTTTGTTAGTTTCAGTACACTTTGTTAGTTTCAGTACACTTTGTTAGTTTCAATACACTTTGTTAGTTTCAGTACACTTTGTTAGTTTCAGTACACTTTGTTAGTTTCAATACACTTTGTTAGTTTCAGTACACTTTGTTAGTTTCAGTACACTTTGTTAGTTTCAATACACTTTGTTAGTTTCAATACACTTTGTTAGTTTCAATACACTTTGTTAGTTTCAATACACTTTGTTAGTTTCAGTACACTTTGTTAGTTTCAGTACACTTTGTTAGTTTCAGTACACTTTGTTAGTTTCAGTACACTTTGTTAGTTTCAGTACACTTTGTTAGTTTCAATACACTTTGTTAGTTTCAGTACACTTTGTTAGTTTCAATACACTTTGTTAGTTTCAGTACACTTTGTTAGTTTCAGTACACTTTGTTAGTTTCAGTACACTTTGTTAGTTTCAATACACTTTGTTAGTTTCAATACACTTTGTTGGTTTCAGTACACTTTGTTAGTTTCAGTACACTTTGTTAGTTTCAGTACACTTTGTTAGTTTCAGTACACTTTGTTAGTTTCAGTACACTTTGTTAGTTTCAGTACACTTTGTTAGTTTCAGTACACTTTGTTAGTTTCAGTACACTTTGTTAGTTTCAATACACTTTGTTAGTTTCAATACACTTTGTTAGTTTCAATACACTTTGTTAGTTTCAATACACTTTGTTAGTTTCAATACACTTTGTTAGTTTCAGTACACTTTGTTAGTTTCAGTACACTTTGTTAGTTTCAGTACACTTTGTTAGTTTCAATACACTTTGTTAGTTTCAGTACACTTTGTTAGTTTCAATACACTTTGTTAGTTTCAGTACACTTTGTTAGTTTCAATACACTTTGTTAGTTTCAATACACTTTGTTAGTTTCAGTACACTTTGTTAGTTTCAATACACTTTGTTAGTTTCAGTACACTTTGTGAGTTTCAGTACACTTTGTTAGTTTCAATACACTTTGTTAGTTTCAATACACTTTGTTAGTTTCAATACACTTTGTTAGTTTCAGTACACTTTGTTAGTTTCAATACACTTTGTTAGTTTCAATACACTTTGTTAGTTTCAGTACACTTTGTTAGTTTCAGTACACTTTGTTGAACTTTGAATTAGAAATCAAATGAAGCGATAATACAATTAACCCACTGACTACCATGATACGCCTGGCCGCCATGATCACACCCTCTGTGATTGTAACTTTGGACGCTTTCCTCCATGCTAGTCTAGTGGTTCCCAATCTGCGCTGCGGCCCCCCAGGAAGCTGCGACCTTATCTCTTACATACGAATAGTCATACTTTTACTCAGGTTAGTGCGCCATGGACAAATTGTAACTGGAAAAAGGCGAAGGACTAAGACAAGTTTGGGAAACACTGCTTTAGTCCATTCGTTTCTCTGTTTCTTTAAGGGAAACAATTTGGTAGTACTTAAATTTTCCACAAATGTTCTTGGTGAGCTCCCATGATGATGCCACAGAAATGAATGTTCTGATAATGGGCTGACCTGCAAGGTGGGAGAGTTTAGGGATTCCTGGTTCTATGTGACATTGTCTTGACTGCTTTACATCGGAAAGTGAAGGTGAAGATATTTCTAACAGTTTGATGACTGTGACAAAAAAATCCTTGAAACTGGAAGACAGTGTTTTGCTTACAGCAGTGGGGTGGCAGTCGGAGGTAGGTTCATTAGTTCATGCTAACTGTTTCATGTATATGCTTCACGTATATATTGTTGCATGCGTCTGTTAGTGTAGCTTCTGTACATTACAGCTCTGTGGCTTTGTGGTTAGTGATAATTGTTTCAGAAGTCAATCCTCAACGTTTACCAGGATGTGTCTTCTGTGTCTTGGGAATCAATTGATTTTATGGCTTTTTGAGTTTGACCATTCAGTAAAACTGTATCAGAATTCTTGTACAAAACAGCCACTGAATTTGCAGTATTTTATTTCACAGTTTTTGTTAGAACTGTTCAGCCAATAAATTTGTTTGCAGTTATATTGGTGTCAGATTATACATTTTTGGTTGCTGTTTGCATCAATGTATAGTCACACGATGATTAGTGATTAGAAAGGATTATCATCACAGCACACCGGACAAATCCATACGTGCTCTGATCTCCTCCTCAACAGCTCCACAGGTGTAAAACGACTGATGATGCCTGTTCTGTGTTGGTGAATGAAATGTCTTGTCCTCTTAGTGAAAAATTCATTTCTTGCAGCTCCAAGCTCCCCCATGTCCATCAGTCTAGACAGGGATATGGAATCATGTCCTTTGGCGTGCTCCTTGGTACGGTAAGTGCAGCGCATGGCATTGATAACATCACTTCTGTCCAGTACTGGGCCAGCCATAGCAACTGCAGTGTCAGCACGATGACGATGTACAAGATTACAAAATTGTTTACTGTTCACGTAACCCTGACTGGGGAGGAGGAGGTTGTGGTATAAACGGGTTCTCTAGCCCTGACTGAAATATCCTGCAGGTTAGTTGTGGAAAAATATCCCCAAAAATCGAAAGCAGAATGTTACTTCTCTCTTCAAGTGCCAGACTACGATGTGTAAATTTAAAGGGTTCTAGCAATTTTTTTTAATACTGCAAATGGGTTTTCAAAATCATAAAAAGTATGTTTTTTTTAAACTGTTCCATGCCACCAGAAGTAGAGGGCTGGAACTATGTTTTATAGACCAATCAGCACTTGGTGGGTGATGTGGTCAGCATCAAGTTGGACACCTTTACTTCCCAGGACTTTAACCTCGTACACAAGGCTGGGTTGACCTGGGAGTCAAGGTCATTTTTTAAAATAGTATGGTTCCATCAGGACTCAAACCCACGACGTTCTGATCCGCACATGAGCATCTAGCCGCTACACCACAGCGACTCCCTTTCAAAACACTGGGAATATAAGTTATCTCTTTCAAGCTGTTCTGTTTACCCAAGGGTTTTCTCAGATCCTTCCATCCTGTTTTACCAATTTACATAGCAAGACACTACTTTAACTTAAAGAAGAAGAAATTCCCAACTGTCATAGCACCATTGACTACCACCATCGAGGACATTGTATAATATATTAAGGACCCTGTGTGGGTTCCGGACCCACTGCTCCCAACAAGTGTATCGTAGAAGGCAACAACTTACAGATTTATGTTCGCGGCCCAAAGCCACAAACTTCCCAGCCCAGCCCAGCTGTAAATGTAAAGCACAACACAAACTATCAAACGATCTTCTAAGAGTGAATGCAGAAAAACAGACACAGTCAACAAGCATTACCTTTGGTGCAAATTTCTTAAATTCTGCAAACCAGTTTGGTATAGTTGAGAGTGGTGCACATATAAAGAAGGGGCCTGGAACTCCCATGTAGACCAGATGTGAGAGGATGGCCACACACTGAACAGTCTTGCCCAGACCCATCTCATCTGCCAGTATCCCGTTTACCCCATTCTCATACAACACCTGAGAACAGAACAAATACAATTTACCAAAATTAGTTAACAGTTTAATACTAAACCTAGTCACATTCTCAAACCGGGAAGGGGGGGGGGGGCTCAGATCCTGGGAATTCTTTTTTTTTTAAATCATTTTTTTTTAATACCATTTTACCGAGGTTATTAATAAATTGTTCAAAATGTATACACATTTTCACAATTTATTTTATAAATACGTGAAGGGGTATAATCATTATAAAAAATGCATGAGAGAATCAAACAATTTTGTTAACTTGGTCCTAAGTAAAAGTATATAGTGGTTCATACTGTGGCCCTATCACCTGGTGGTTATGCAACTGCTTAGGGCTAAAGTTAAATAATGACATCATAATGACAAAACAAAAATTCAACAATAAACAAATGTTACTTTTAGTAAAAATAATCATATGCAGCCCTCCCAAACACTGGGCAGGCGCCAACAGAACCAATGCCGTTAACTAGACTTATCAGGAACTGGCCAATGAAGCAATGCTGGTTTAATGTCTTTGCTGGGGTGGGCCACAGATGGCGATGTACCGGGTCAGCAGCATCTCAGGGGAGGATAGAGGTTCACCCCTTTAGTCCTGTACTGCTTTTCAGAATCAGGTTTTAAAGAGGCATCAGGTCACAGCCTTTGTATGTGCTTGTATTTATGGTATCGGATAGTACATCTATCCATCATTTGCATGGTCAACCTCTGGCTAGACTTCCATTATGTCCAAGTGACAGGGCTCTCTGGTGCACCATCTGGTGGCAGTCTTGACACAGGTCGAAACCACTTGATCTGTTTTCTCTTGATATAGTTTAATACTGGTTCTGTCCCAACTTCTTTCCTGATATCGTCAATTCTGATCCCGTCTCTTGTAGTTACATATAGGATTCTCCGCAGACATTTCATTTCTGTTATTTAAATTTTTCTCTTGTCCTTTGTTGTCAATGTCCATGTCTGATGCTGATAACATGTTGATTCAACAACAACAAATTCTGTACTTCGGTGTTACTGAGTTTTAAATAAAATGACTGCACACACAAAAACGTCAGTTACAATCACATGTGCGGGTAAAGTCAGCACCTTGAGCCAGCTGTAGCCCTCCAGCTGGTATGCTCTCAACACCCCACCATCCAGGAGCTTGGGCTGCAGGAATGAAACTTCTTCTCCATTGATGACACGTCTCTCCTCAGTCTCCTGCTGGACGTGACAAGCAGAAACAGTTTCAGGGTTAAATGTAATCATAACACACTAGACCTGACAATGAACATGTTTTATCACTGCATGTAGAAGATGTTTCTACGTAATACTCACAAATTCCTTATCTAACCTTTTCACCAGAAGTCAGGTAATACATTGTCCGCTATACAGAGTAAATGCCATGTGCATGAATATACAATTATACGCAATACAGAATAAATCTTATTAATTATTTACTATACTGAATAAGGCTGCGTGGAATTTTGTCGTGGTATGGGGACGTCGCAGGTCGACCCAGCCTAAAATTGGTACCAGGATGGGCTGTCCTGGGAAAGTAAAGACAGCCGGCGTAATGCTGACCACATTACCCACAGAGTGCTGATGGTCTGTAAAAATATGGGACGCTCTGCCCATATGCCCGATGCGCCGAAAGGCGTGAAAAGGGAACTTTACTTTTTTTTACTATACTGAATAAAGCAGCCACAGTGGTGTAGCAGCTAGTCTATGGGATTAGAGAACACAGAAGTGAGGACTGGTTTGAAGCAAATAGCCAGAAACTCCACCCTTAATTGACAGCAAAAAGTTAATATTCCTCACAAACAAGGACAGAACAACAAGGAACACTCAGTGAATTGAGAAAAGCTAGAAATCATTTGCAAAAGGTAGCTAGGTAGTGTGCCAACAACTACTGGATCCTATTACGCTGAAGCACTCAAAATGCTAGCAATAGTGGCAATATTAGACGCATGTTCGAGGGGATACAGAAGACAATCTGCCCAACTATTTTGAACAAGTGCACCACTAAAGAATTTGAATGGGGAGAGTATTACCGACAAGAAGCAGCAGTCAGATAGATGGGTGGAACATTATCAGGAGCTGTATTCAGTTGAGACTACACTAACAAATGGTGCTCTTAATGCCACGAAGATGCTACCAACTCTTGACTATCTGGATATATTTCCAACAATTGTTGAAGTTAGGAATGCATGAACTGGCATCGGGGAAGACCCCCGGCAGAGATATAATTCCTTCTGAAATCATCAGGAGTTGGAAAGATATTCTAACCCCACACATTCATCAGCTAATTACACTCTACTGGCCTGACAGACAGGTTCCTAAAGACCTGAAACTATAACTATGTACAAGAACAAGGGTGATCGAAGTTACTGCAATAACTACAAGGTGAATATCACTGCTGTGTACTGTTAGAAAAAAGTATTGTTCTGCGAAGACTCTAGATCCTAGAAGACCATGTCTAACCAGAGTCCCAGTGTGGCGTCCATGGGACCCGGTCTACGACTGATATATTTTCATTACAACAGTTGCAGGAAAAATGTCATGAACAAAATCAACCATTATATGTTGCTATTATTGATCTTACCAAGGCATTTGATTTGGTTAGCTGAAAAAGTCTGTTCAACACGCTGAGGCATTGGGTGTCCACATACCCTACTAAGCATTATTGAGTTGTTCCACACAGGTATGAAAGGTACAATCAACTTTGATGTTGTAATATCGGAGGAGTTTGTAATCAACAGTGGAGCAAAGAAGAGCTGTGTACTTGCTCCAACCCTCTTTGAAATATTCTTCTTCTTCTGAAACATGCCTTCAGAGATCAGGAGGGTGGTACATTCATCCACTCTCGATCTCATGGCAGCCTTTACAATGCTCGTCGGCTGAAGGCCAAAACCAGGATAAGAAATGTACTTATCAGAGAGCTGCTGTTTGAAGATGATGCAGCAATTACCACCCACTCAGAGAAGGAGCTGCAATGTTCACTGTCTGCATATGATGATGCATGCTGCGAATCTGAACTAACAGTCAGCAAAAAGAAGACAAAGGTTATGGTGCTAGGTGCTAATGATAGACCTGTAGTCTACATTGATGCCGAAGAGCTGGAGACAGTTGACCATTTTACCTATCTAGAATACACAGTGAATAACAACCTATCGCTAAACCACCAGGACAGGTAAGGCAGCAACAACAATCAGCAGTTTAACAAAAAGAGTTTGGGAGAACAGAAAGACAGGATAGATGGTTAAACAGCTTTCCCATGCGATGCCCAAGACGAATACTTGGCATTAAGTGGCAGGACAAGATCGCAAACATTGAGGTACTGGAAGGAACAGGTATTAGAAAATTTTTTACAATGCTCAGACTACGCAGGCTCATGTGGCTGGGTCACATTGGAGAACGGAGGATGGGGTCTCCAAGGACATTCTCTATGGCGAATTAAAGATGGGTAGAAGATGTCAAAGCCAACCTCTACTAGGATATAAAGATGTGTGCAACATGGATATAAATGAGGTGCACTAGGAACAAGATGTCATGGACCGTGTTGTCTGGAGGGGTCACAGCAAGAAGGGAATGAGAATGAAGGAAGAAACTATTGCAGACAGGATCAGAGTAGAGTGTCTGGAAAGAAAGAAACACACTAAACACAAATGTTGACAATGGTCCTGAAATCTCATACTTTTATTGTGGCAGACTTTTCTTAATGCACGTGGGATTTGCTAGTAAAACTCGCCATCACCACAGGCAGGTGAATCCCAGGTCTACTCATAGCATGACATAAATATAACACTGTTGTCTGGAAAGACGGAAAGGTGCCAAACAATCAATCATGACAGAAAAACATGAACTGACTGATTCAAAACACCCACTCTCCATTGAGTCAATGTTCTTTTCTCTGACAGTTCATTACTGTGCACGTCTGGTGGGTCAGACTCACCTCAACGACACCAAATGTTTTGGCTTTCTCTATCAGCTCTGGTTCCTCAGACAGACCATTTGTTATTAAAGTGCCCTCTTGACCTGGTTCTCTTGGTGATGGACCCAGGTGTGTGTCTTCTGTAGGCTCTGTCAAATCCTGCACAAATAATTGGGGATGATTTTAAGAAATGGAAATCTGTCAAGGACACACGCAAAATTATGACAATGATATCACTTGAAAAACAAACATCTCTTTAATATGGACAATAAAATAACGGGGGAAATAAAAATACGTAGGTTTATTATGAACTAAAAAATGGAAATTTAAACAAAAGAAAACAATGCACATACAGATAATATTTTCTGAGCAACTGGAATAAGGAGGAGAAGAAGAAGAAGAAGAAATAGGCATAATGACTATGTGGTAGTTTGTAGCCAGCACAGCACAAACACAACTGCTCGTCTTGTGTATATTCCGTTATCTTCAAAGATGTGTTACCAGACTTTCTCTGCAACCAGTAGGTTAACAGAGGCATCAGAAGCTGACAGGATCATGATCAACAAGTTACAATACTAACTACTGACATCTCCAGCACAGCTGTTGGTAATTCTCCACTTACCTGTTTATCAGTGACAACTGGTGGTACAGGTGAGGTTTCTAACTGTTTCTGTCGTTTAGCCTGCAGAAAGAACCCGTTAAAATTCAGTATACATTCACAGATTCAAAATATTATTTCAATTAATCTCTACACTTTACCACCTTCTACTGTGTGGGCACATTGGGTTGAGTTTACAGCTAGGCTGTTCCATCGGGCCTCTGGCCAAACACATCTATTTCTGCAAATCCCTAATTAGTTATCTTTTAGGACATGCTTGTTAGGGAGGTCTTAGGTCCATTCTCAACGCCCCCCCCCCCCCCCCAAACCACTCCTCAAAATATGGCTCCGGAAACCAACATGGGTTCCTCCACCTCCTTTTCCCCTTCTTCCCACACATGACAGATGACCTTTTTATTTCCGCATATACCGACATGGCTTGGACAATGAGATCACTTCAGCTTTGATAGGTGTTTTCTTCTTCCTTATCATGATCATCAGTTGTAAACTCTGGCAGAGAGTTCTGATTGTTTGTTCACTTTAGTTTTGTTTCAGAACTCATGCTTTGTGCATACACATCCATGTTAAAGATCTATCTTATCTGTGTGCAGACAGCTGACTCACAGGCAGAGGCAGCCGGAATGTGAAGGAAAGATCCCTGAGTAGTACACTTGAACGATATGCTAGTTACCGGGACAGTGGATCTGCTCTCTTCCCCAACATGACAAAGCCCTTGAAACCCACATGGAGATATGGCAGATGTCATTACTGGGCTCCAACAATGATTGGCACCTTTACGTCTTTCCAGATGACAGTGTTATATTGTGCTATATAAGGAGGGATTGAACACACAGCCCATGGTGATGTCCAGTGTGACTTGCAAGACCCGCAAGCGTAAATTAAAAGTCTTCCACAATTATAGCATGGGATTACATGACCACTGTTGTCAACATTTGTTTAGTCTGTTTTTTCTCAAATGCTCAGCTCTCATACTTTCTGCAATCATTTCTTCCTTCATTCTCATTCCCCACTCCACACAACACAGTCCATGGCATCATGTTCTGTCTACCTCAATACCTGTATCATTCCTGTCCCGCTTGCATGCATCTTTATACTGTACTGTAGTAGAGGTTGGCCTCTACATCGTCTACCTGTCTTTAATTCCCCATAAAGGATGTCCTTAGGGACTCTGCCATCCTCCATTCTCCAGGTGTGACCAAACCACCTCAGCCTTCATAGATTGAGCACTGAGAAGACTGTTGTAATGCTTTCTCTTTCCAATACCTCAGTGTTTGTGATCTTGTTCTGCCACTTAATGCCAAGTATTCTTCTTAGGTATCGCATGTGAAAGCTATTTAGCCGTCTCTTCTGGTGCGAATAAGTTGACCAAGTTTCACTGCCATAAAGCAGAGTGCTGAGAACACAAGCCTAAAAGACAAGGGTTTTTGTTTTAATTGTGAGCTTTCTGTTCTCCCAAACTCTTTTTGTTAATCTGCTCATTGCTGTTGCTGCCTTACCTTTCTTGGTCCAGCAACAGTTTGTGATACACTGTGGATCCCAGATAGGAAAAATGTTCAACCATCTCCAGCTCTTCACCGTCAATGTAGACTGCATTAACACCTTACACCATAACCTTTGTCTTCTTGTTGCTGATTGTCAGCCACATTTACAGCATGGATCAGCTGTTTCCGAGACAAAATTACTACCAGGGGCGAAGTTCGTGCTCGCCATAGCACTGAGCCTGGGCAGTATTGTAAAGACCATATGTTGCTCATACATCATGATCCCTTTCTTGACATGCCTTGTTCACTCCAAAGGCAAGGTAACACTAGTACGTTTGGAACAAAGCAGGCTGCAGAAGCTGCCAGATCAAAAGAGCAGTGCTCTGCCTGCCGGAGATTTCCTCCTAGACCAGCTGCCAGCCAAGGCTAAGGACCTGATCTGCCCTGTCATAACACAAAGTTTTCAGGTGGCAATTCCTCTTCCGAGGATAAGGCTAGTATCCTCCCCAATGTGCTCCTCCGCCCGAAGCTGTTGGCACAATATGGGGGATGTCAGGTTTGCTCCAACAATACATGCCATTTATATCCTTCTTCTGTCTTCTACCCCCCAATGGAGCACAGGCCCACAACTAACTCACACCAAGTCGTTCTATTCTTTGCTAAGCATTGAGCTAACCCCCTCCCTTATGTCCTCTCTACTCTCCAGCTCCCTTGCCCATGTCTACAAAGTTCAAACATTTCAGGTGCCAATTCTGGAGATTTTCCTAGATGAAAAGAGCTATGTCGACGACCCAGACTACTTTTAGATTTCTCCACATGGTGTCATCATTCTTCTAATAGAAGAGCTCCCCCTCATCTTATTTGGCTGGGTTTTTCTCATTTCTTTTTTTTTGTTTATGTTTCCACTGTTGGGTGGTTGTTGTGGCTATTGTTTTTTACATGATGAGGTAGTCAATCCCAATCCCAACCTTAGCTGCCTCTGACGACACACCTGGTAGGGGGCAATGTTACTATTCTGTGCTTTTTGTGAGGACCTCGGCAACACACGGGCAACCATTTATTTCCCAAATAACTTAATTATTCGCCTTTCAATTTTCTTTTAATTCTTGCATTTTCTAGTTCAAACTGAAACTGCCACCTGTTTACCATTTTTTAATAATTTTTGTTTTAATGACTTTGAGATCCCAAACATGTATGTGTTCAGTTTCCTAAAGTTGTCAAAAGGTCACCATAATCAACAACTATCACATATGTGATCTGACATTATATACCAATAAACATTACCTTCTATGTTACTATGTTTCTATAAATTGTAACTGCTCAATCCAGTTCTTAAATACAACACACCTTAGACTCCTGAACTGACCCAGATTTGTCTGTCTTAGTTATCTGTCTTTTGTTGCTGCCTCTTGTCCGACACGGTCGCCTCTGGTTTTCCTATCAATGAATCACAACAAATCAGTTTCGAAGTCTAGCTAACATAAAAATCATTTTTTTTTAAGGGGTTTGTAACTGAATGTTTTATAATTTGTTTGAGCTATAACACTACTTCTTCTGTGTTCACCCTTGAAAGGGCAGTTGGCAAACTGTGCTGCAGTTTACAGCTGGGCTCTGATATCTATATCTTTCAGCCCAACACTTGCAATGACTCTGCTTGGGTTGTCAGCAGGGCATTGCAGTGGGGCGGGACTTGAAATTTCCCAGGATCAACAACAGTTAAGTATATGCAGGAACTGATAACATACTGACTGGAACACACTAGACAAAATGATGAGTTTATTCTCTGCTCCAGACTACATTAATTCTGACCTCTGTCGCTAAAATAATTACATAGGCCTGAGCAATCAGCTCCACTATCTCTACACAAACTTACTCACTGACAATCCATTCTGCATACGTCCCAGTTTTGTCGACAACTGCTAGTGGGCTCACTTCAAGCAGAATACGCGTACTCGAACAAACCAACGTAGCTGACTGTCACTCCGCAAGCTTCCATCTTGACAACACTTAACCAGGTATTTGTGATTACTGCAGCAGCTGGATACATTGGGTTTTAGACTCTCACAAACTCTCTCCCATACTTTTAAGTGCAATGCCAAACAGAGACTGACCTCACTTCCTCTCTGCCTGAGCTACTCTTCCTGTTCCCTGCATGTAACTCTGTTCACATTGTTCACTCTTGAATGTGAACTTCAAATTATTTGCCTATCACGACTTTTTGTGGGGAATCTCCTCAAACTAAATCTGGCTAAAGATTTACTGCCCGGTCTTTTGTCTATAAATTATGCTAAGTATGAATTATCTGTGACGTATGCTATAATCTCTAACCATCTACACAACTGCTGCTATACTCTCCAGCCAGCCTCATTATGATACATGCAAATTCAGAAAAAACCCAATGAGCCTTTTATGACGCCTGCTGAGGAACAGTGGGTCTATAGTTTGTCTTAACAATTACTTTACTGACACTCCCTCATGACCCCAGCCGAATTCCTGAAAACCATCCTTTAAAACGAACAATTTTACAGACCCCACTAATAAATTCTTAATTTATTTGTCTCCATTTTAATTTTTATATTTTGAAATATATAAAGTTATGTAAAAGGAGTAATCAATAAATCTGAACATGGCGAAGCAATAAATGGAACACATTCCTCTGGGTCTAAAAAAACAAAACATATGTATTGAGCGACTTATGCCGTGACCCCACGACCTCTACCACTGAGGCTTAGGGGGGGTTGACACCAACTTTACCCAAAAAAGCCATTTGGCTCATTGACTTTAAATTAATGTATTTACATCCTGACCCCCTAAACTTCTGCGCAGGTGCAAAAACAGCCCAACAGCCATTAACCTTGTGTCTCGTTAACAGGTATGCGGAGAGTTGGTCCCTCGCCTCTCAGTCAGATGAACTCCAACTTCAAAGGAAACACCCCTAATTAGTCAGTCGCCTTTTACAACATACATGTTGGGGGGACAGTGGGTCTATTCCCCCCCCCCCCCCCCCTCCTCCCCAAATGAGGCCCTGTATCCCCCACGGGAAGGAAGCGACCCGATCATACCCATTCAGAAAACTGTAATACCCCAGAAAATGTGAAATACGAAGAAACCTCAACAGCATTTAGGAATATCTCTAATATATGAAACCCAGCCAACAGACAATATTTGTAATAGTATTTATTTTTAGACACATAAGAAAAATGTAATAATAAAATAAACAGTACCTGGCCATTCCTGTCCATCACTTCTGTAGATCCACCACCAGTCTTTCCTCTACTCTGCCCCTCATCTTTCTGACTCTGCACATCTTTTTCTCTCTCTGCAGCTTCTTTCTTCTGTTTTTCATCCTGCTCTGATCGTGCAGCTTTAGCGAGGATTCTTGCCCGCCTCTTCTCCTCCTCCTCCTTCTGTTTCTTAATTCGACTCACCAGGTACTCTGTATACAAAGCGCTCTTGTTCAGAAGATACTTGAGTCTTTCATAATGCATCTCCTGTGTCTGGTCTGACAACTGGTTCAACAGCTGGAAAACAGCAACATTACAAGTTAATTAAATTCATCAGCCGTCTTGCACGACATGCCTGTTAGGGGGCAGTAGATCTATTCTTTCTGTCTCTCTTGCCCGGAACATACCGTTTAAATTCTGCAGAAGTTTGCAGTGTACCAATGGCATGTTAGGCACACACAACTGCGTTGTTAATTCTGCCCTTCCACATGTGGGTTCAGGGCCCTATTTTAGGGGGGGAAAGAATAGACCCCCTGCCTACCCAAAAGCATGTCGTAAGAGTCGACTAATCGGGAGCTTCCTTCAAAGTCGGAGTGCATCTGCCTGAGAGGCATGGAACCAGCAGTCTGCATACAAATGAGTCAGGTCTGTAAAATGGATGCACACACACAACACTCAGGTTCTGAAACAGAACTGCAGTCCTAAAGTGGATGAACAACCAGAACTTTCTCCCAGAGTTTACAGCTGGTGAACGTGAAGAAGAAGAAGAAGATTCTGCCCATTGCAGTTGTGTTCTTATAATTTGAATGATAATTTCTAATCGTTTTTTTTTTTTCAAACAAATTTTTCTGAGAAAAATTAACTGCCAGGAGTGAAGTTTGGGGATATAAGTCTGAATCTCTTCACTAAAACATATCTACGAATTATTATCAACCCATTATTATCTGCCCTGTGCAGTTGTGTTCTTATAGTTTCGACGATATCTTCAATTTTTTCTTCAAACATATTTTCTGAGAAAAATTAAGCATGAGAAGTGAAGTTTGGGGACTGAGTTTCAATTTCTTAACTAAGGAATATCTAGGAATCATTACCAACTCAAGTTTAATGAAAGCTAGGCAGTATGTGCTATGTTGAATTACGGCCTGGTCCCACGTTATTTTAATCATCATAGATGTGAGCTTCCAGTACAAGCCTTGCATACCCCCCTGGTGTCTGGCCTTGTAGAAGAAAAGCAGAGCTCATTAGCACAAACCCTGTGGAGATGGTACTTTGGTCCCAGGTGGGGATGCATGCCTTTCCACCAGCCTTACTCTGAGAGAATCGTCCCTTTCAAGGCTCTGAATTCCCTTGTGGTTCCAGAGGGAAAACAAGAGCAGATCCTCTGCCCGCATACAAAAACACAGGTCATAAAATTGACTAATTAGGGATTTGCTGAAATTGAAACTGTTGAGCCAAAAGGTGCAGACATCGCAACCTAGCTCATCGCAACAGTCCACCTAGCAAAACATAATGGCCAACCGCCCTTCTAAGGGCAAATGCAAATGAAGAAGTGCTGTGTGACCTGAATAACAGTCCATCAGACTGAAAGAGTTAAAACTCAAGTCTTCTAGAAGATTAGTAACCAACACTAACATGGAAGTCCCAGTGTGAATCAGAGTGAACAATCATGAAAACACAGACAATATAATTTATCCGTTAACTGATTATTATACAATGATAACACCACTGCAAGTTGTAATTCTGGCTTTGCCACATGAATCTCACCTCTGCTTGGGATTCTTTCCTCTTTTTCTCCTGCTCCTCTGCCTGGGCATGTAACCTTTTCTCTTCCTCCAACATCTCATCAGTAATAATTGTTGTCGGATCCATCTTGAAGGAATGCTGACGGACAAAGATTCAACCATCATTCAATGTTATAGACAGAATTCAAATAACCGTCTGCAACAGGTTTAACATAACCAGTCTTGTATTAACAGGAAAGGAAAGGAAGAGGAATATGTGTGTGTGTTTATGTGTATGTATGTATGTATATGTATGTATGTGAGTATGTGCATGCGTGAGAGTATGTATGTGTAACAGAGTATGTATGTGTGTCAGCATTTGTGTGAGAGAGTATGTATGTGTGACAGTATGTATGTGTGTCAGCATATGTGTGAGAGAGTATGTATGTGTAACAGAGTATCTATGTGAGACAGAGTATGTATGTGTGAGAGAGTATGTATGTGTGACAGTATGTATGTGTGAGAGAGTATGTATGTGTGACAGTATGTATGTGTGTCAGCATATATGTGAGAAAGTATGTATGTGTGACAAAGAATGTATGTGTGTGTGTGTACATGTGTTTGTATGTATTTAAGTATGTGAGTTTTATGTGTGTGTGAGTATGTAAGTGTATGTGAGTATGTATGTGTGTGTGTATTTATGTGTGTGTGAGTATGTATGTATGTATTTATGTGTATGTGAGTATGTATGTATGTATTTATGTGTGTGTGTGAGTATGTATGTGTGTATGTATTTATGTGTGTGAGTATGTATGTGTGTGTGTGTATGCATGTATGTATGTGTGCATATGTATGTATTGTGGGAGTGAATATGCATGTGTGTGGTTGTGAGTATTATGTGTGTGTGTGTGTGCGCACACGTGTATGTGATTTGGGGAAATTTGTTGTAATAAGGAGAAATAGAAAAGTTTGTAATGAAAAGAAGAAGAAAGTCTTACAACTGTCTGGGATTGAAATAGTAAAGAAAACTGAAAAATATACCTCCAATAAAGTAATTGTAAAACACAAGGTGAAATGACTGGTACACAATGAACTAAACAAATTATAGCAGGTAAATTCTCATCACATATAAGCTCCTTTAGTATGTACCCCTTTCAACCCTGAAGAATCTTTAAAAAAAATTTTTTAAAGGTCTTTTTCCAAATTGCGTTTTTTTTTTATGCATCCTTTTAATTCTGAGAAACTCTACCCTAAGCAACAAGAGAAAGAAAAGAAGATGCAGAAGAAATTGTGAGTCTTGGTAATTTTATATATAAAAATCCAGGGGCTTGAAACCAGTGACCAATTAAGAGATAGGCAAGCCTGTTAGTAGCTGTGTCATGCACCCCTCCCACCTAATAACAATAAAATATAAGCTGCAATTTTCAAACCCCAAAATTCTGCAGCCTAGTAAGGGGTGCAATCAGTAAACACAAATGGAGCAAAGAATTAATTGCTTTCACTGCCTCTGACCAAGAAATATTTGGTCTTGTTTATATAGCCCTGTCTGACTATGTGATGTCATCATAAGTTTATTATGACATCACAATGAGGAACAATCTTCCCATGCCAAAAGTATTCAATTTTTATGTTATTTTTTTATTGTAATCACCATATCTACACTCATACCCAGTGACAAGCAGCACCATTTTCGGTTGAACATTTCTTCTTCAGTAACTATCAGGTGCAGAAATAAACAGCATCCGCTGAGAGATTGGATAAATACAATGATCAACTGATAAAGATAAATAAGATTATCCAACAACAAGAAAAAACAGAAATAAAATTCTCCTCTTTGAGCAGGGAGGAGATGAAATAAAATTCTCTACTGGTAACGAGGTGAAACAAATTCTCTACTCGGAGGAAGAAGAAACAACAATAAAATTGCCTACCTGGCTACATGTACTGCCTGACCACACAGAGTCAGATCTTCCATCAGCTGTGAATACAAGATTAATTAACGTTAACTCTAGCTTTGTGTTAGATACAGAAATATTTGTTACATTATACCATATTTATGTTTGATTAAAACGAATGTATGAGACCACGCTAGATTTAACCCACTGACTACCAACATCGCACGTAATGCGACGAGGCGACGTTTACTTCCATCTGCCAACGTCACACCCTTTGCGATTTTAGCTTTGGACGCTCGCCGTCATGTTAAAATCGCGATTTTTATGATGGATTTAGTTGAAACCTCTAGCTTATTCATTTCTGTATGGTTAATTAAGGTAAATAACTCCGTAGTGCTTGAAGTAAATATTTTACGAATTTTTTTAGTTAGCTCCCATGACGGTGAGACATTGACGAAAAATTCATCATGGCGTCAAATTATCGGAACCATCGTGGTGGCCATATCTCTCCTAATTTTTCTAATGATGCATTCGATTTTCTTGATTTTGCTTCAAAAAGTGCATTTGAAGACACTTCTGAACAGCTTGATGGCTATGACTATAATAAATTTAACGAAGTGCCATTGAAAACATCGTCGACTGTAAAACGACAGTATGACGCTTCGAAGTCAAGTCTGACAAAGACAGTCACAGTGTTGTCGGCTGCAAGTACTGGTGCCGCAGTTTATGATGCTGATAGTTCTTGTAAAAGTATTCAGTCAAAGCCCACAGATTATAAAGATTTTGTGCTTGAGTCTGCACATGACGAAAATATTGCCGCTTTTGATTCAGAATCATCATCATCTAACGAGTCCGGAGAAGATGTGCCACGCCCCCAAATGGTTGATGACTGGCATTGTGATTTAGAAGGCTTTCCTGGAGTACCCCCATTTACTGGCACTTCTGTTTTATTTCTGCCAGAAGGAACAAATGAACCACTGGATATTTTCTTCAGTAAAGACATACTTGTGTTTGCTAAAGAAACAAACCGTTATGCTGAGACAAAGATTAGTGCTGGAACTGGAAACACACAACCCCTAATGAAGTGACAGGGTTTCTTGTACTGTTGTGTCACATGTGTTGTGAAAAAGCTATTTCAGACTACCAGAGTTTATATCCATCTCTCCACTCATCATTTGCTGCCACCATCATGTCACGGGGGCGTTTTCTATATATTGCTGTCAGATAACATATTTTTCTGTTGCCTTTTTAGCACCATATCTACAGCCACATGATGATGATATAAAAACGTAAATCTACATTTGTCTTGATATTTGTTATCTATTTAATTTTGTGCAAACAATATCAGATAGGATAAGTGATATTGAACAGTTGTGAAGCTGTGACATTTTTTGGGAGCCTGAATTATTTTCAGATAAAGGATTTTTCAGTTGCCTTTTTAGCAACAATCTACAGCCACATGATGATGATGATTATGTCAGACAAAGTAAACCCCATTTTTTGTTTTCACATTGTTCTCGGTTCAATTTTGTGCAAAAATACAAAATATTATACATGTTAGTTGAAAATTTTTGAAAAAAAATCATCACTATCAGTCTTTATTGTTGTCAGATAAATGATTTTCAGTTGCCCTTTTTGCAACAATCTACAGCCACATGATGATGATGACTATGTCAGAGTAAACCTTATTGTTTTTTTCTTTAAATGTGTTCTTGGTTTAATTTTGTGCAAAAATACAAAATATACATTTTTTTTAAATATTTTTTGAAAATAAGACATTTTTATTTGTCTTTATTGTTGTCAGATAAAAGATTTTCCGGTTGCCTTTTTTGCACCAATCTACAGCCACATGATGATGATGCAAAACAAAATAAACAACTTTTTTTTCTTGAAATCTGTTCTTCATTCAGTTTGGTGCAAAAATACAAAATATTGTAAGATTATATCAAATAGTTGTGAAGCTATGGCATTTTTAGTAAACACTAAAATACGTGGTATCTGGGGAAATGCAAGGGTTAATGGGCTTGGTAGTCAGTGGGTTAAGCTACACACACTAGATTTAAACTAGATAACAGTTAAAACTTTGAGTAACATTAAATATATTTATAATATTCGTGTCCCTGCCCTCCAAAAATTGACTGTGCAACATCCTTTATTAACATGTGGTTTATATTTAGCCCTTTTGGCAAAACAAAAACTATGTTTAGCCCTTTCACCAAAACAAAAACTATGTTTAGCCTTTTCGCCAAAACAAAAACTATGTTTAGCCATTTTGGCAAAACAAAAACTATGTTTAGCCCTTTCGCCAAAACAAAAACTATGTTTAGCCCTTTAGCCAAAACAAAAACTATGTTTAGCCCTTTCGCCAAAACAAAAACTATGTTTAGCCCTTTGGCCAAAACAAAAACTATGTTTAGCCATTTCGCCAAAACAAAAACTATATTTAGCCCTTTCGCCAAAACAAAAACTATATTTAGCCCTTTCGCCAAAACAAAAACTATGTTTAGCCATTTTGGCAAAACAAAAACTATGTTTAGCCATTTTGGCAAAACAAAAACTATGTTTAGCCCTTTCGCTAAAACAAAAACTATGTTTAGCCATTGTGGCAAAACAAAAACTATGTTTATCCATTTTGGCAAAACAAAAATTTTGGCAAAACAAAAACTATGTTTAGCCATTTTGGCAAAACAAAAACTATGTTTAGCCATTTTGGCAAAATAAAAACTATGTTTAGGCATTTTGGCAAAACAAATACTATGTTTAGCCATTTTGGCAAAACAAAAACTATGTTTAGCCATTTTGGCAAAACAAAAACTATATTTAGCCATTTTGGGCAAAACAAAAACTATGTTTAGCCATTTTGGCAAAACAAAAACTATGTTTAGCCATTTTGGCAAAACAAAAACTATGTTTAGCCATTTTGGCAAAACAAAAACTATATTTAGCCATTTTTGCAAAACAAAAACTATGTTTAGCCATTTTGGCAAAACAAAAACTATGTTTAGCCATTTTGGCAAAACAAAAACTATGTTTAGCCATTTTGGCAAAACAAAAACTATGTTTAGCTATTTTGGCAAAACAAAAACTATGTTTAGCCATTTTGTTGGCAAAACAAAAACTATGTTTAGCCATTTTGGCAAAACAAAAACTATGTTTAGCCATTTTGGCAAAACAAAAACTATGTTTAGCCCTTTCACCAAAACAAAAACTATGTTTAGCCCTTTCGCCAAAACAAAAACTATGTTTAGCCATTTTGGCAAAACAAAAACTATGTTTAGCCATTTTGGCAAAACAAAAACTATGTTTAGCTATTTCCCCACAATTCAACTGACTACATTAATCAAAAATGATCTTGGCTCCCAGGGTGACCCAGCTTGGGTACCAGGTAAAGTCCATGGAAGTAAAAGCAGCTGGTTCGATGTAAACCACATCACCCACCGAGGAATAATAGGTCCATAAAATATACTCCTAGTACTATATACCCAACATGCCTAAAGGCGTTGAAAAGGGTCCTTTAATATTTTACTCTACATTTAGTCCTTTCTTTATAACTCACTTTACATTTAGCCATTTCCCCACAATTTTATTGACTACATTTAGCCACATCGTCACAACTCAGTACATTTAGCCATTTCCCCCACAATTTCATTGACTACATTTAGCCACATCGCCACAACTCAGTACATTTAGCCATTTCCCCCACAATTTCATGGACTACATTTAGCCACATCGCCACAACTCAGTACATTTAGCCCTTTCCCCCACAATTTCATTGACTACATTTAGCCACGTCGCCACAACTCAGTACATTTAGCCCTTTCCCCCACAATTTCATTGACTACATTTAGCCACATCGCCACAACTCAGTACATTTAGCCCTTTCCCCACAATTTCATTGACTACATTTAGCCACATCGCCACAACTCAGTACATTTAGCCCTTTCCCCCACAATTTCATTGACTACATTTAGCCACATCTCAGTACATTTAGCCCTTTCCCCACAATTTCATTGACTACATTTAGCCACATCGCCACAACTCAGTACATTTAGCCCTTTCCCCACAACTTTGTTGACACTGCACACACCTCTCACCTACAACTCTGTTCAAAAAAGGGCTCAAGAGTCAACAATTACGGTCACAAAATATTGAAACAGCGATTATTTACTTTATAAGATTTGAAATATAAATCTTGTAACAGTAAACGATGGCTCTTTAAATAGTCTGTGACAGCCACTGCTGCCACACAGCACTTAGATACAACTAAGCCAATGGAGAGTTTTCTTCTCTTTTTTTCCCTAGTGCTTATGTCGCAAAGGGCCACAGAGAGAGTAGCTATATGCAGCTCCTGTCTTTTGCTGGTTGTGTAGCTCATGTTAACATCATACTGCATTTCTAGTCTCTTTTACTCCCTCCACTCATCTCTTTCTTGGTCTGCCTTTTGATGAGCCCGGTTACATAATCTCCCTTAAGAGAAGCCCTCAGTACAACAAAAATTAAGCCTCACTGGAAGTTTCATCTGTGAAAGCTGCACACACAGATCCTTCTGGCATGTCTGAAACACATATGCTCTCTTCCGGCTTGCAGGGGGAGCCACTGGCTGGTACAGACAACATACTTGGACTGCGTACTTCACTCATCTGGGGAAATGGAAAATATAATGTCATTGTTGCTGTCTTTTCTGTTCTGCCTCTACTCTAGGATAAGGATAAAGAAAAAAACATGCAACACAGACAACTGATCTCCCCGTGTGGGTTCCGGGGCCCTGTTATAGGGAAAACAAGAACAGACCCACTGCCTACCCAAAAGCATGTGGTAAGAGTCGACTAATCGGGAGCTTCCTTTGAAGTCGGAGTGCATCTGCCTGAGAGGCAAGGAACCAACAGTCTGCACACAAATGTGTCAGATCTGTCAAAGGGATGCACACGCAACACTCAGGTTCTGAAACAGAAGTGGACGAACAACCAGAACTTTCCACCAGAGTTTACAGCTGGTGAACGCTAAGAAGAAGAAGTCAACTGATTACAAAGCCCTTTCCCACACTTCAGTCAATATATGTTTGGGTTCTGTGGCCCCATTTTTTTTTTTTACTTGATCCTAGGGAGCCTTCACTATGAACCTTTATTACAATCTAGCTCACCACCCAGAGGGTTCGCAGCAGCCAGTCTATCATTATTTCATCCACTACTCAACAGATTAAATTAATGGCCGCTATCATATTTATGATGTACATTATGATTCTGTCTCCCTGTCCTGGTTGATGGACACGGCCGCGCAATCCGGAGCTGCCAGAGATGAACATTTCACTAACGGCACAAAACATCTGATTATTCAATGCAAAACTGGGGCAGTCCCTGGCTAGCTTAAGGACAGGCTTGGATACAAAATCTGGTCATGTCACTGGTGCAGGCAGATGCAAAATGGACGACATGTGTTTCAGTGTGTGTGTTTTATTTTTCTTGTCACTGAGTAATATTAATAAGTGGTTTCATCTTCACTTCTGATTTACTTATATGTGGTGTTTTCAGGGAGCAGATTTATTAAGATGTTTATGTGATTTGCTTTAGATTTATCTTCAGTGTGTTGTGTTTTCCTGGAAAAGTCCGAATAGAACCTCAAAGGTTAGAAGAAGAAAACCAATACTAACTAGACTTTTTTAACTGTATGTCTATTAGTTTCAAAATGCCTATAAAATGCAGAATAACATTTTTCTAAGAGAGGTTATTTACATATTCCAAAGGAAACTACCAAAACATTTTTGATAGGAACCATCGCCTTATTTCTAGGAGGAAAGAGTTAGGTACTAGAGAGTTTATGTAGTAAAAACATTTAGGCCATCATCATCAGTTTCCACTACTGCCATTATTGCTCGATGGACAGCAATGTTTAGACGTTAACTCTTTGAGTCCCAGAGGGTTTAGCATCACAGGCTCAAGGGGTAGTCAAAAGAGATGGAAAATCGGCGCATCGAGCGTTCACTGGGCTTCTAGGCAGTAACCTATGAACGTATGATGCGTTCCTTGGGACTCAAAGAGTTAAGATAAGCGCCGTGGGGAGAAATAGTTGTCAATTCATTGAAGCGTCGTGGGGAGGAAGGGATTTTGATCCATTGTTTAAACTTCATGGGTAGGAGTAGTTTTTGATCCATTAAAGCACCGTGGGGAGGAATAGGTTTTGATTCATTGTTCACATTACCCGTGACTCGCCTTGTGGTTTCCAGGGCCTCATATTTGAGGGAAAAACTGCCACCTAAAAAGCATGTTGTAAATGGCGATTAATTAGGACTTTGCTAAAATCGGATGTGTTGGGGCGAAAAACGCTGATATCGCAGCCTAGCTGTAAACCACAACACAACATGCCAACTGCCCTTTCAAGGGCGAACAAAAAGAAAGAAGATTACCTACCCGTGACATGACCATTGAGTATCTTTCCTCTGCTATCCCAGCCATAAGACTGAGCGAAAGGCGCATACATTACACCTAACTGTAAACCACAACACAATGTGCCAACCGCCCTTTTAAGGGCTAAAAAAAAAATATCACCCAGCGGGGAATCAAACACCGGTCACCCGCGTGACAGGCAAAATACTTACAAATGTACTACTGAAGACTGGAGAGTTTGGTTTAAATGAAATTATATAATAAAGGGAAGCATAGTTCATAGTGTTCCTATTCCATATTTTTTTCACTATATGATCTTGAGGCCCTGAATGGGATTTTTTAACAGTGAATAATTTGAGACTGGTATTCGGAAGAGTGCCCACATTTGGGCTATCTTCCGAATAACGGTCCCAAATTATCAAGGCCGAAAATATACCCTAACAGGGCCTCAGTCACATGTAAAGTGCACACTTCCAGCGAAAAACCGCCGATTGTATCCCCCATGCCGCTGCACGCGGCGTGAACGTGGATTGGGACTAAACTAGATGGCTAAGACTCACGAGGAGCAGCTACCGCAACTCCTGTAGCTTCCTTCATTTTATTTGCTCATGAGTTAGCGACTACGGTGTTGGAAATTTGCGGGTTTTTTTTTTGGCAATTTCCGTTACCATGGAAACCGTTTGAAACTTGTTTGGGAAATGTCGGCTGGTGTCCTAATCTCTCATGAAATTTTGTGATTGGTGTGATTTTCACCAGCTATAAATAGCTGAAAACAGCGGGAACGAACCTGATTAACAGCGCATGTCTACAACAGCCGGACGTCCTCTGTTTTTCTGTTACATCAGTTTGATTGAAAATAGCGGTAAGTATTCAAAGTTGGCTTTAGGCCTTAAACATTACCAGACATGGTTATGCTAGTTATAATTGAATTCTCCGTCCAATTTTACATTTGTATATAAAATTTCTTTCCTAGGTATGGCTAATTCGATTTACAGTGACATTTTTCAGGCAATCGCTATTATGTGGCTGTGTCTGAGAAAAATTGTCTGCCATCTTTTCCAATGTAAACAAAGCCAAAACGAAAGTGCGCAGTTTGGTTGCGCAGAGAAAACTTCTTGTTTCTGGGCAGCAAGTTTTAGCGGCTGTTTCTTACATCTCATCTCCACAAAAACCTACATATCTCAGCTCAGAAATGACATAGAGGCCTAAATGAGGTACCGTTGGAAAGCGATTGTTTACAGCTATCTAACTGTGCTGGTTTTATTGGTGTAGAGGGAATTTTGAAAATTTGACTAAAGTATCTACGTCCCAGCCATCTAGTTTAGCCACAATCGATGCCGTGCGTAGCGGCGTGGGAGATACTCTCGGCGGTGGTGGAAGTCTGCAATTTACATGTAACTGAGGCCCTGTTAGGGTATATTTTCAGCCTCGATAATTTGGGACCGTTATTCGGTGAACACAAAATAATCAAAGTAGTTATTAGAAGAAGAAGAAGAAGAACGCTTCAAAATTCTGGATATCGTATTATCATATTATCAACTGCTGAGGCTAGAGACGTCTGTCTGGCACGACTTTCGGCTGATCGCAGACTTCTGTTTCTGCCACCAGTCACTATCATCACTTCTCTCTAGTTTCTGTCTTTAAGGACTAAAGTAAAGGTAAAAGGTAAAGATGAATTATGCTTCAGGCGAAATACATTTTTATGATTACATAAGTTTAAGCCAAGACTGCGAGCAGTCTTCTAGTGCTTGCATTGAGTTGACAGTTTTAAATGGCAGACTCGTCTAACAACCAGTGTTCTGTGAGAGTGAGAGATACTTACCGCTGAAACAATCCGGGTAGAAAACTAGAGAGAGAATCTATCCCAGCACTTGTGCAGACGACTGGTGGTTCCCAGAGCAGACATCAGTATGCCAGGTTGGACACATTTCCCGCGTCAGTTACAGGTGGCCACATTTTATAGCAGAGGGCTGTCATTTTTGTCCTCGTTAAGAAGAATATTTTGTATTTAATATAGCACACGAACAGGCTCTTTCCTGTAAATTATACTTCACCTCGACACTGCAAGGTACAAGAGAATCAAAATGATATGAAATGAGATCGTATTTCATAAAAATTATTATTTCGAGCGTTCACCAGCTATAAACACCGGGGGAAAGGTCCGGTTGTTCATCCACTTCTTGACGTTGGTCTTGTTGAAGAACTTGAGTTTTGCCTGCACATCTGTTTGTCAGATCTGGCTTATTTCCATGCAGTTGTTTCTCGCCTCTCAAGCAGATGTACTCCGACATTGAAATAAAACAAATAATTAGACATCTTCTACGACCTAGTTAATTCTGTTTTCCTGAAAATGAGGCCGTGGAATCTACACATGAAAGCATCATTTTCATCTTGGCGTGAGGAGGAGAGGTTTATTTGGTCCTGTCTATACTGTAGAATTTAAACATTTATTTAGTGGCAACAGCTGATGAAGTTGGAGCAACAGTCACGTTTCATGGCTCAGGCAGTTCTTTCACGGAAACCATTTCTGAATCTCCTATAGAAAATCTTTAGGTGACGCATTCTGTCTGTACCAGTTGTCTTCCTCCGCTGCGCCCTTCTTGAACCAATTAAAGTGCCTTAGACGAGGGCTTGGGTATGCACATCTAGCACACGTTTTCTTCTAAATGTGAAAGGCTCTCTGCCCACACCTCCAACACCCCCCCCCCCCCACCATTTGTTTCCTATCTGGTGCTTGTCGGGTGATTCTGTTTCTCCTCGTGATATGCCAATAATTCGCCATCTTCTTTGTTGAATTCATATCCATTTCTTCTTCTTCTTCTTCTTCTTCTTCTTCTTCTTCTTCTTCTTCTTCTTCTTCTTCTTCTTCTTCTTCTTCTTCTTCTTCTCTCTGTTCACCGGCTGTAAGTTCCGGCAAAAAGTCCTTGTCGTTCGTCCGTTTGGCTTTGAGCCAGAGCCTGAGTTTTGCGTCTATATCCGTTTTACTGGCTTATTTGTGTACAGTTGGTTATTGCTTGCCACTCGAGCAGATGCACTCCGACTTCGAAAAAAGCTCCTAATTAGTTGACTCCTTCGACTGTTAGGGAGGCATTAAGTCTTTTCTTGTTTACCCCTCAATGATGTATAGGATGGGGAAGCGCAAGTGGAAGAATCCTATCCTTAATCTACGAAGAGGAAATTGCAGGGCGGACCAGGTCGTCAGCCTTAGAGAGAGAGAGAGAGAGAGAGAGAGAGAGAGAGAGAGAGAGAGAGAGAGAGAGAGAGAGAGAGAGAGAGAGAGAGAGAGAGAGAGAGAGAGAGAGAGAGAGAGAGAGAGAGAGGGAGGGAGGGAGGTAGATGCTCTTCTGATTGCAGCTTCTTCGGCATGCTTTGTTCACAACCTATCGCTGTTGCCTTTCTTTTGAAGAAAACTGACAGACTGACGTTTTACCACACCAGGACATCACACTGAGCGATAAATACGCAAAGTACCACCATTCGGATGAGGATCACCCCAGGTTAGGTTCTAGAAACCCCATTCAACCCATAGGTTGGGTTATATTAGGGCCCCCGGCAACAGACGGAGCGGGGCTTCAAAATGACGAAAAGTTGCGTCCAACTTGTTGACGGACATCTGCAACATGTTTGAAGAAAACAAAGTAGGTAAAGACAGGAATCATGATGTATAGGCTACACATAGGTCTCTAAAATACAACCTAAGTCTTGTGCTACGAGTGTTGCTAGTCACACTTGCCATTGCCAAGGACTGCGATTAGCATGCACCAGTACAGCACACTATAACACCATTGTTTAGAAAAATACTTCTTCTCTTCCACTTTGTACCTCAGCGAAGTGTCGGGGGGAGATGTAACGTTCGTTGATGAGCTCTGTCAAGAGCACTATTAAGACTGATGTTGATTTCTGTAAGGCTGTTCCAAATGTCATCACTCCATATTTTCCGAGGTCTTCCACTCGCTCTATACCCGTTGTAACGTTTTAGTGTAGCCCGCTGTGGCAGATAGTACGAGGGCATTCTTGTAAGGTGTTCAAACAACTTAATTTGTTGTTCTTTGATGGTGTTAATCCCTCGTTGTGAGGTCCTAGTTGGGTTGCACGTCACTCATCTACCAATAACGTTTCTTTTTCTTCAGCCTTTCTTATCTACAGTGGAGCATAGGCCCTCAGCGAGCTTGCACTAAGTTGTCCTATGCTTTGTTATCCTGTGCAGTTCACTTCATGTCCTAACCATCTTTTGTCATTTTAACTTTTCTCTACTTTTCCAGTGTGGGTTCCAGGTCTCCATGGGGGGGGGGGGGGGGAGGGGGAATGGGGGTAAAAAGAATAGATACGCTGTCACCTAACAAACATGTTGTAACAAACTACTAATCATGCGCGCTCCCTTCAAAGGCATAGCACCTGCCTGAGAGGCAAGGATCCAACAGCATACACATAAGTCAGATCTGTAAAGCCTATGTGCATGCAGAGCTCAAGCTTTGGAAAAATACCAAAGTCCAGAAGTGGACGACCAAGCAGGACTTTCTGAGAAGAAGAAGAAAAAAAAAAGAAAGTAGAAGAAGCAGAACCAGAAAAAGGAGGAGGAGAAGAACGAGAAGAAAAAATTATCTTCTGTCTTTAGAAGAAAAAAAAATCTTCCTTTATTCTTCCGACCCCATAGATTCCTTTATAATGACACTCTAGAGGTCGTTCCTTGGTTTTTGTGGCTAAAGTTTTGTACAGAATAAGGTCACCAACTCCAAGCGGGAGACTGCCTCTAGCCCCATCTGACACCATGCCCAACAGGCTGTAGTATCTCACGTCTCTGCTTCCCCAAGGGGTCCCAATAAAACATGGGCATCCATATTTCTGCACCATACAATAATGTACAGTAAATATGCTACTTGGTTCTCTTAGTTTCAAACTGTAACCTGATTGTTTAGATGTGAAAAGTGGTAACTTGGCTGTTTTCTTCTTTTTCTTCTTCACTTCCTCTTTTACCGCTGTGGGTGTCGAGGGAGATATAAGGTTCTATTTCTAGCTCTTCTGGCCGCCTCGACCATAGTCACATCGTGCTGTTGTAGAGTTTCTCTTATGTTATCCTTCCATCTTGTTCTTGGCCTACCTCGTGCTCTACGTCCTTCTTCTCTTTCCATGTATGCTTTGTATGGTATGGTGTCACAAGGCATTCTCTTTAAGTGGGCAAACCATTTCACTTGCTGTCTTCGTATGTAATCCAGAATTGGTTCTGTGCCGACTTTTTCTCTTATGATCTCATTCCTGATCTTATCTCTTATGGTCACTCCTACAGCCCTTCTCAGACATCTCATTTCCGTGGTTACTAATTTTCTTTTATGGTTTGTTATGAGTGACCATGTCTGGCACTGGTAGCACAGAGTTGGAATAAATATGCTTTGAATAAGATGTCTCTTTGTGCTGATTGGGATTGTCTTACGCTGTAAGAGGGGGGCTAGCTGTCCCAATACCTGGTTTGCTTTACTGCATCTAATGTTAATTTCTTTATCCAATTTCCCATCTTCGGTAAATGTGGTTCCCAGATATTTAAACTCAGATGCCTGTTTAATGCCTTTGCACTCTATTGCTATGTTTAGATCTGTCTTCTTTTTTCCTATTGACATTACTTCTGTCTTTTCAGTGTTGATTCTCATATTATTTGTTTTATATTCTTCATTCATAGATGTTAGATGTTGTTGTAATTTCATGGCTGTATCTGCTATCAAAGCCTGGTCATCTGCAAAGAGTAATTCGTTGATCTTACTAACATTTTCATTCATGGACTTGGCATTCTTGCATATACTGTCGATGTAGGTGATAAACAGCAGTGGTGATAAGACACACCCCTGTCTTACTCCAGATGTTACTGTGAATGGATGAGATGTTCCCTGATTTATTCTAACTACACTTCTACAATCCCTGTATAAACTTTTGCACACTTCGATGAGGTGTTCGCTTACTCCATATCTTGCCATTACTTTCCACAATAATTGTCTGTCGACTCTGTCAAATGTCTTCTCCTGGTCTAAGAATGCCACAAATAAGTTCTTATTGTATTCAATTTTCTTTTCTATTAACTGTTTAAGTGTGAAGATTGCATCTGTGCAGCTTCTATTTCTCCTAAATCCCATCTGTTCTTCTGCCAGCTGTGGTTCTATCACTGGTCTCAGTCTTGTTTCTATTATCTTGGCATACATTTTACCAAAATGGCTTAAAAGAAAGATGCCTCGGTATTGACCGCATTCTCGTTTGCTTCCTTTGTTCTTCCACAATGGTATAACTATTGCATGTTGCCAATCAATAGGGACAGTTTGTTGTACCCATGCTGCATTAAATATTCTGTGAAGCCATCTGATGCTGCTTTCACCTGCTGTTTGAATTATTTCTGTTGGTAATCTATCAGCTCCTGGTGCTTTATATTTGGGAGGCTGCTTAATGACTTTTTCTATTTCATCCATTAGTATGTGTGGTTCTAACACTGTTGCTCTGTGCTCTTCAGTTGTTCTTTCCTGATGATCTCCTAGTGGATTAAAGAGCTCATTGAAGTATTCCCTCCATCTTTCTGCTATCTCGGGTGGATCTATCAATGGCCTTCCTGTCTTACCATTAATTATTTCAGTGGGGTTGTAGCTCTCATCTCTTTTCCGCATATTTTTAACTACTTTGAAAAATTTTCTGCTGGCTGTTTTCTCATTTTCTGCTAATGACTCACCGAAACGTTCCCAGGATGCTTGTTTTGCTTTCTTGACACTCCTGTTGGTTTCTCTCCTTTGCAGTCTATAGTTTATATAATCTTCTTCTTTCTTTGATTTTATCCACTGTTTATATAAGTCCTTTTTCTTTTTAATTGCGTCTTTTACTTCTTCGCACCACCAAGGTGAATATTTGTTATTTCCGCGTCTGTTTCCACTCTTCCGTTTTCCACATAATTCTTCTGCAATACTAAGCATAGTATTTTTATATTTACTCCATTCTTCCTCAATATTGCCAACTACATGTGGAAGTTCTTTGAATGCTGTCTCTACTTTCTGTTGTAACTGTTCTTTTACTCCTTCCTGTTTCAGATTTGCTATCTTGATGAGATTCTTGTTTTTGTTTAATTTCTTTCTGTGTTTCTTTAATGTAAGATGTTTTGCTGTTAACACAACTATTTTATAGTCAGTGTCACATAGACCATTAGGGATTGCTCTTGAATCAAGGATTCTCCTTCTTCCTTGAACTCTGGTAAGTATAAAGTCATTCTGGCTCTTGATGGAGACATCATTCCATTTGTACCAAGTGTAAAGTTGTGAATCTCTATGGTCAAAGAATGTGTTCGTAATAAAAAGATTGTGCTGGCTGCATAGATCCAATATTCTTTGACCATTTCCATTTCTATCACTGTTCTTAGCTGCATGTGGACCTAAAAACTGTTCGTATTCTCTTCTGTTATTTCCTACCCTCCCGTTGAAGTCACCCATTACATATAGTATGCTGCTTTCCTCAACTTTCTCTATCTCATCAGACAGATCGTCAAAGAATTCATCTTTCTGCTCTTCTGTATAATTACCATTGCATGGTGCATATATCTGTATATATGTTTCAGCTTGTTCTCCTCTTTTAATTTTCAAAGTAATAATTCTATCTGAGTGATAATGTATGTCTAATATGTAGTTAGATATGTCCAGATGCACTAGGAAACCCACTCCATTCTTCGATGTTCCTCCTCCTGCATATGTTAGTAAGTAGCCTCTGTGTATTTTCTTGTTACTATTTCCCTTGCGTCTTATGTCAGCTAGCCCCATTAACTTGATTTTCCTTTTTTCCATCATTTCAATAATCTCTTCTGTTTTATTTCCCAGGCCAGCGGTGTTAAGTGTTGCAATCTTGTATTTCGCTGTTCTGTCTCGTAGTCCCTTAACATTGCCATGGCAGATACCGTTTGATCAGTCCGTTTATATCTCACTGTGTTTTCTGTAGCGATAATAAATCCATTGCTGGCTTGCTAGGCCTGTCGCAACTTCACCAGAGCCCAGTTGGCCAGGACGTTTCGGGGTAACCCAGGGTGGCCTTCATGGCTACCGTAGCGGTCCTGTGGCACGAGGCCATACCATACTTCGCCCACACCTAGCAATCCCCTACTTTGTCCTGTTACCACCTCTCACGACGAGGAACTTGACTGTTTTGATGTCAAAAGTTTTAACCTAACTGTCTAGATATGAACACTGTCTAACATGACTGTCTAGATATGTCAAGGTATGTGGATGCTGTTCAATATTCCTTTGGCAATCTGTATCCTCTTTATTTGTATTCCTACCTTACAATTACAATTGTTTATGATTATCTGTTCTGGGGAAGAAAAAACCACTGATTGCTTTGAATGTCTTTCCTTCACTGTAATTTTCTAGTTACTTAGTCGACAGATTATCCTCATTGCACACCAAACCATTCAGTCCATAAGTGCTCGGATCCCCTCCTCAGTCAATCCTGCAGCAGCTGATGAGACCAGTCCTGTGCTGGTTACTTCTTCTTCTTTGGCTTCCTGCTTGTCTTCCAGTCTGGTCAGAGTTGCAGATTCACAGTTATCACGTGGTTCTCGCAAACATCTCACTTCTCACAGAGCATTCAGTAAATCAGTCTGGTCCATGGCATGTCCGCCCACAACAGTAGCTTTACTTGCCAGTCTATCAGCATTCATATATGAAATTTTGTAAAGTAGCTTGGTACTGTCTTTGAGAATATAACAATCTTCAAGTACAAGGATTTGATTTCCACGGTGAACAGTTTATATAAAAAAAACTGCTCTCCTGGTTTTCGGACTGTGGTACGAGAGTCTCACTGTGGAAGAGACTGGGGCCTCACAACATAATGTCCCAAAGGCATCAGTGGGTACACTAGCCTACATTCACTGTGGAGACATCATATAATTGAAAACTGTATCTGTTGAAATTCTTAATCACTAGTCAGACTGCAAATACATCTATTAGTGTGAACAGCTTTCTTTGTAAGTTATAAATGTTTACAAAATAATTTATTTCTCTCTTAGTGTGAACAGCTTTCTTTGAAATGGATTACAAATGTTTACAAAATTACTCATTTCTCTCTTAGTGGGAACAGCTTTCTTTGAAATGGATTACAAATGTTTACAAAATTACTCATTTCTCTCTTAGTGGGAACAGCTTTATCAGCAACGGGTTATACAGTTGAGTCTGGATAAGTAGAAGTCACAGGGACCTAAGAAAATGCTTCCACTTATCAGGATTTCTACACATCTAGACAGCACACACAATAGAGAAAATTGCTGGGACCAAGCTGGTCATGTTGGCTCAGCCGAAATTTGACTTATCCAAGTTCGACTTAAGTGGATTCGACTGTAAATGTTTACAAAATAACTTATTTCTCAAAGTTTAATTTTAACTTCAAGAATAAAAAATATTCTTACTAACGCTCTGCTATCAATATCAAACATGGACACTGTCTTAAGAAGACAGAAGGAAAACAGTCACAACTGAAATGAAATGTGAACGTACTATGCAAGGTGTAACGAGGAAAGATCGACTTAGCAACGATGATATCAGGAGGAGAACTGGCACAGAACCAATACTGAACTTTATAGGTAGACAACAAATCAAATTGTTTGGCCATGAAACAAGATTGGCAGCAGAGACAGGGCAACACAGAGAGCAGTGTTATACAGATACAGTGGAAACAGACCCAGAGGTCGACCACGCAGAATATGGACCGCAGAAATATCAGAGATACTGAAAAGTACTACATATGAAGGAAACAGAAGGGCCTGTTCTAGAGATCTCTTCCACTGCTGATGCCACAAGGTATTCCAGGAGTAGAGAAAAGATGAAGAATAATAATAAAACTAAGACCACACATAAAATACAATAATTACAATAAGGACAATTGAAGTCGACAGTAATATTTAATAATGGAATTATAAAAAGTAAAATAAGTATTAAAAGCATATGTGCCAAAGAACAGTTAAAACAATAACTCACCGCACATTATGGACAATGTAATAGCAGGTTACTCACTCTCTCCCTCCCTCTCCCACCTCCAACACTCCCTCTCTCACACACTCTCTCTCTATCTCTCTCTGACATTATCTACCACACACTTATCTCTCAGTACAGACACCAAAAAATGCAAATGGCGAAATTATCATCATCATGAGTAGGTCATCTACAGAACATGAGTTCCCAGCCGTCAAAAAGAATCTCAGTTGCTTGCCAACCGCCCCCCCCCATCCCCCCCCCCCATCTCCCATACAGTTTTAAGCAAAGTGTCTCTAAAGTCATCGTCATGTTCATCCAGAAACCAGAACTGTCATGACTAATCAATCTAAAACACTGTGGTTTTCAATGGCCAAGGTTTTAGTTCCTGAGAAATGGTGATGTTTATGAGCCACTTGTGACCCACGTTCAGATCTGGTAAAAATGTCAGCATTTGTATTTCCCTGTGTGGGCTCCAGGACTTCATTGTAAGAGGAAAACGAACAGACTCATGGTACCCCCCCCCCCCCCCCCCCCCGCCAACAACAAGCATGTAGTAAGACTTGACTAAATAGGGATGTTTCTTTTAAAGTCTGAGTGAATCTGCCTGTAAGGCAAAGAACCAAGAATCTGCATACCAAGAAGCCAGATCTGTAAAATAGATGTGCATGCAAAACTCAAGTACTGACTCAAGACTAAACTCCAGAAGTGGACGAACAACCAGAACTTTCTGCCGGGGTTCACAGCCGGTGAACATGGAGAAAAATTAGAATCAGCATTTGCATTCTTTTCAATGGCATTCTAATAATTTAACTAACATTTAAATTTTATAAATGTTGATTATTTTCTTTATTCATCATTTTCTTCACTCTCTGCTTCTTCTCACAAAATTTCAAGTCTTATAAAAAGAAGAGGAAATAGCACACTTCAATGTCATACTCCTGAATTCACTTCAAAAGGTGTTGATAAACATAACTGTTCATTCACAGCTTTTTTTTGGACGCCACAAACTTTAGCAAGATAGATTTTTGTCAACTTCAGAGGTCCCTGGTAGTTAGCATAAATTTGATATTTTCTCCAGGGTATGCCGGTGTGTTGGGAAATGAGCAGGCAGACAGACTAGCGAGCTCTGCATAACTTGGTGCTGAATGGATGTTTGACTTCTAGATATTGTGAGGGCCTTTGGGAGCGAGTGATCAGTGAGGAGGCACAGAAAGATCATCATGGACTGAGGAGAACAGTGCTGCGAGGCATTATCTGGGATCTGGCCAACACTCAAGGGAAAGGCGAGACATCTACACAATCAGACAGTTACTGGTACTGTCGGAACTGGAACTCAGCGCTTGCTGCTGAAGATAGGGATGGAGCGCTTATGGGAGTGTCCCGAGTGCTGTGATGTCAATTCTTAATTCAACAATTTTGTCAAAAGCATTTTCCTGGTCTATAAAACTGATTAAAATATGAGCCTACCTTTGATGTGCTCATGGAGTGAAAAATGTCATTTACCAACTGGCATCTTCTGTCTTTATCTTTTTTTCTTGACTCCCTCTTTTACTGCTTTGGGTGTTGAGGGAGATATAAGGTTCCGATTCTTGCTCTTCTGGCAGCCACCACCACAGACATATCATGCTGGTGTAGCTTCTCTGATGTTATCTTTCCATCTTGTTCTTGGTCTACCTTGTGCTCTGATACTTCTCTTCTGTTGGTGTATGCATGGGATGGTATGACATCACAAGACATTCTCTTTACGGGGCAAACTATTTGATCTGCTGTCTTTGAATATACTGGAGAATTTGTTCAGTGCTTTTATCTCTTATGAATTCATTTCCGATGTTATTTCCTCTGGTTACTCCTGCAGCTTTCCCATAAATCTTATTTCCATGGTAACTAATTTGGTATCTTCTGTGAAACTGTATCATTTACACATTCTACAACAGTTACTCAACATTCAATTGATGTGGATTGTTTAAAAAATTTGAAGAAAAAAAAAAGAAAACAAAAAACCACACCATAAACCAGCACTTGAAATGATGATAAAACAAACCAAACATTTGACAAGATAGAAATGCACAAGTTATCATAAACTATTAACAGCATCAACCCAGGGGATGGCCCAAAATAGCAGCCAGATGGGGAAGATCACCGCTGTGATGATAGTCTCTGTCCAGGCATTGAACAGGTAGGAGTCCATGACACCCAGAAAGATGAGCTCCTTACAGTTGGTGTAGCCTTGGAGCAGGAGGTCGAAGGTCGAAGGCTGAGGCCAGGCTGAGATCAGGCCCACCAAGAACATGAGGGACAGAGGAGAAACAAAGACGAGAGCTAGCATCTGGATCCAGCGGAAGATTCTGGGGAAAAAAAACAATGGCATGGTGAAGACACAAAGAGTCACAGTCAATTGGTTAATTAACTCACTTTCCTCTTCTCCTGCTTTACAGCTGCCAATGGAGCATAGGCCCTGGACCAACTCAAACCAAGTCTTATGTAGACTTGTTCATGTCTGGTTTGGCTTTGTATTAGTTTGTGACAACTCAGGGAAGCTAGTGTCATGCCAACCCTCTTAGGCTATTTTTTTTTTTACAATATGCATGATTAGTTACAGTGTTATTACTACTTGCTGCACTTAATGGGTTCTGGTTGGTTCACCTGTCTTTCCAGACTTTAACATTCTATTGTGTTACAGCAGAAGTTCTCAACCGGTGGGTCCCCACCCTTTTCTGGGTTGAACAACCATTTTACAAGGGTCACCAAAGACCATCAGGAAACACATATTCAGTGAGGTTATTATTAACAAAAATAATTGTATGGTTTGGAGTCACCACAACATGAGGGACTGTATTAAAGAGTCACCACAACATGAGGGACTGTATTAAAGAGTCACCACAACATGAGGGACTGTATTAAAGAGTCAGCACAACATGAGGGACTGTATTAAAGAGTTGCCGCACTAGGAAGGTTGAGAGCCACTGTGTTATAGGGAAGCACAGGACCTGCAGGAATGGCAAAGACGACTGTGACCAATGCAGGTTAAGAAGAAACTTCAACCATAATTCCAAGACAAATTAGGATCAGAGATGAAGTGCCTGCTCCCCATAGCATTAACCCTGGGCAGTATTGTAAAGAGCATGTGTTACCCATTAAGAACACCTCTTCCCCGTGTAGAGAGCATGTGTTACCCATTAAGGACACCTCTTCCCCGTGTAGAGAGCATGTGTTACCCATTCAGAATACCCCTTCGCTGTGTAGAGAGCATGTGTTGCCCATTCAGAATACCCCTTCCCTGTGTAGAGAGCATGTGTTGCCCATTCAGAATGGCTCCCATATTGGCCTGCTTTGTTCAATCCAAAGTAAAGCAGGATCCAGCAACATTTTGGTATTATTAACACACTTTGTTCAATATATTTAAATCTCTTTTGTCCCTGGTAGCCATTAGTTAACATCAACAGATGCAGCATTCATTAAAACATTCAAACTGAAGAAGAGGGAAATGGGGGGGGGGGGGGGGTAGAAGGCCCATGAGAAGCCAGTGTACAAGTGGGAAGATCACATGAGGGGATGGTTGAACAGCCTGTCAAGAGTGTACAACCAGGCAAGAGACAGGGTCTGATCATAGCTGACCTTTGGAAGGGAGACAGTACTTGCCTGAATCACTGGATAAACCCACTGTGTCCTGGTTATCTCAACAAATTATGGGGCTGAATCACTGGATAAACCCACTGTTGTCCTGGTTATCTCAACAAATTATGGGGCTGAATCACTGGATAAACCCACTGTGTCCTGGTTATCTCAACAAATTATGGGGCTGAGTTACTAGTTAAACCAATGTGTCCTGGTTATCTCAATAAATCCTTCTATAGCAAACAATCATCACCTGAACAACACCTGGCTAGTGGGATAGTTGCTACTTAAAGTGACACTAGCCTGGACAGGGTTCAGGTTAAAATACAGCCTTCAACTAAGTTAAGCTGGTTTTATATTTCATGGAAAACCCAGGTTTGAATCTCGGTAAGGGATGCACATAAAAAAATTTTTTAGTGTCGGGGGGCAAAAATAAAAATCTTAACTTGCACAGTTTATGGCAACTGCACTAGCCACGTGGCCTTAAATCCTCAGGTTCATGACCTGAGCTCTCTAAAAAGTGACAAATACTGCAGTAAAGACTGTCACTGTTCAAATACGCGCCTGTCTTTATTTGCATGCTCCTCTCTTCACCCGTTTATGTAATCTCCCAAAATTGCTGTCTTTATTTTTTAACCTCTCTTTTTTCTTCTTCTCATTCACCAGCTGTAAACTCTGGCGGAAAGTTCTGGTGGTTCATCCACTTCTGGACTGCAGTCCTGTTCCAGAACCTGAGTGTACATCCGTTTTACAGATCTGACTCATCTGTATGCAGACTGCTGGTTCCTTGCATTAAAGGCAGATGCACTCCGACTTTGAAGGAAGCTCCCAGTTATCTGACTCTTATGACACCCTTTTGGGTAGGCAGTGGGTCTGTTCTTGTTTTCCCTATAATAGGGCCCCAGAACCCACACAGGGAAACCTCTCTTTCCATCTACATGTTTCTATCCATTTACCCAACATTCTCCACCTGCATCTTCTCAGTGTTTATCTGTTGACCTCTCTTTCCATCTACATGTTTCTATCCATTTACCTACCCCCCCCCCCCCCCCCCCCTCCTCCATCTGCATTTTCTCAGCCTCTCTCCCACTAAATATGCAAATGTGTGAATTCTTAACATTCACCAGCAGTAAACCCTGGCAGAAATTTATGGTTGTTCGTCCACTTCTGGACTCTGATGATCCTGTTCCAGATCTTGAGTTTTGTGCACACATTGATTTCACAGATCTGGCTTTTGTGTGTGTATGCAGACTGTTAGTTCCTTGCCTATCTGGCAGAGGCACTCTCTCCCAAAATGGGGCCCTGGAATGCATATGGTAATGTGTTTGTCTGAATGTGTGTGTACCTGCCTGTCTGTGCTTCAAGTCACAGTGAATGATATCCTATCTATAAAGGTACACATTAAGACAAACATACTTTTGCTGAGATGGCCTGACTAATGTTGTCACAGGGACCATGAATGCAGTCAAGAAGAATGCCTGGGAGATGTTGAGAAGGGAGATAGTTGTCAACGCCAGGGTCTGTCCAATCAGAGCTATCGACTTCAGCAGCTGCCAGTCTATAACAAATGTGCTAGGGCTGCCGGATTTCCTGTAAAGTTAAACCAAAATAGATAAATATTTGATTAAATGAAATCAAAGTCAATCAAAGCTACCGACTTCATCAACTGCCAGACTAAAACACATGTAATTAAGGCTGGCTGATTTCCTGCAAAGGTGAACCAAAATAGATATATATTTGATTAACTGACATCATTAATAAGCTGATGGGGAAAAACAATTCAAATTTAAATACTTGTTTAACATGGCCATTACTTCTTCTTCAGAGTTCGCCCTCAACAGGGCAGTTTACAGCCAGACTGTCTTCTTTTTCTCTGTTCACCAGCTGTAAGCTCCCGCGGAAAGTCCTGGTTGTTCATCCATTTGGACTTTGGCTTTGTGCCAAGGCTTGAGTCATACGTTTCCATATATTTTACTGGCTTATTTGTGGGCAGCTGGTTGTTCCTTGCCGCTCCAGCAGATGCACTCCAACTTCAAAGGAAGTTCCTAATCAGTTGGCTCCTAGGACATGCTTGTTGGGGAGGCAGTGGGTCTAATATGGTTTTCCCCACAATGATGCCCTTGAACCCACACAGGAAACCATTAGACTGTGATATCTGGGCCTTTCAACCAGCATTATCATGATCAACAAGCGCCTATCAAACTGGCATGGGTGATCGCGCCTCTCCACTATCTGCGATCTTTTACAGCTTGTATCAGTTCCTGTGCCGACAATGCTAAATGCCACAACAAAAGGCTGTCAAAAGTCCTCTTATGATGTCTTTGACTCTGACTCCCCCCCCCCCCCCCCCCAACAGAACTTTCCAGTGGTCACAACATGTTTCAGCTTCCTTTGTCTCAAACATGACCACACAAAATTATGACTGTCTCTTTCTGATTTTTCTTTCTTCAAGCTCAAACTTTGAAAACATCTGGGCTGCTCTTTTAAGCTCTACAGATTTCTCTGTAAGACCACATCTCCAAGGTCTCAATGAATTGTTTGGCTTGTTGATTAATTGTTGAGGATTCACAGCCAAATTAAAGGCATGCTTTACTAGCACAAATACAGCAGAAGTCTACCCTTGCCTTCAGCCAGTTTGATATGGGGTGACTCCATTAGCCTTTGTCTAATCAGATGAACCTTACAAGGCAGTGGAAAAAAAGGGGGAGGGGGATAGGGGTTATAATGGCCATTTCACCAAGTTCTGAGGTATATTTCAGCCCAACAGTGGTTTCAGCAAAACACTAAGTAGTTGCCTTTGACTGCCTGCTTGTTGGAGGGCATTCCATTTGCCCCAAAATAGGGCCCCAGAACCCACACGAGGAGTTTTCGGTGTTCTACCATAATTACATCTATAGCATAAGATGGACTATGTCTTCTTGCAGGACATTTTTTGGGGCAACATTTGATAGATTATTAGGTCCGATTTACCTCCTCCCCCCCCCCCCCCCCCCACTCCCCCGGTACAGGGCTTGGCATCATCACCAACTTATTGTGATTACTGACGTTTCTCAAGAATTAATCTGCTTACAGAGCAAAGATAAGATGATGATTTTTAAGAATTTGTTTGTTAACACAGATAAGACAAAGAAAGTTATTCCTTTATCTCCTATGTGATCAACTTTTATCTTCTCCCAGAACCTGAGTTTTGCGTGTACATCCAACTAACAGATCTGGCTTATATGTATATAAATTATTGTTTCCTTGCCTCTCAGGCAGATGCATTTCAACTCTAAAGGAACAGTTTTTTAAGAATCATTTGTTCTCACAGCAACAACAACAACAAAAAAGTTGTTTATGTTTTTAAAGCATCCATTTGTTCTCCAAGCAAAAAAACAAGTACCCAAAAAAAATGTAATCATTTTCCACACTTACCTGGTCATTAACTTTGGGTATGCCAGTGCGGCTGTGAATATGGCAAACAAGCTGTAGATGATCATATCTTCGGTCTGGATACGGAAGCGAGGCACTATCCGGGTCAGCAACTCTGGTCCCTGATGGGCCATCCAACCCATCAACATGGACACAAGAAAAACCGGCAGGATGGTCAACACACCTTTGTTGGTCAGTGGCTCCTGGCAACAACGAATACTGAAAGTTAGGAAACCTGGCAAAACTTGATCTGAGTTTGGCATCTTTCTTTCTTTCTTTTTTTCTTAGTATTCAAAGGCTGTAAACCATGGCATAAAGTTCTGGTTGTTCGTACATTTCTGAACTCATGTCTTGTTCCAGAAGTTTAGTTTTCAAGCACATCCATTTCACAGATATGTCCTATCTGTATGCAGACTGTTGGTTCCTCACCTCTCAGGCTTATGCACTCTCTTCAAAAGGAAACTCCCCCCAAATAGTCACATTGTACAACATGCTCATTACCAGGGCAGCGATTCATGAAATGATTAGTGTTGCAAACCATTCTTGCCTGATAAAACCAGCTTGGATTTTTTAAAGCATATTCGAGTCACTAAGTATTCACGCATGTGTGAACTATTAAGTATCCAAGCCATGCTAAAGACCTTGTTACAGCCATAGTTTCCATTGTAAGGCTACTAGTTGTAACAGTAAAGGTGCCATTCATCTCCTTGATGGTTTCCCCCTTGATTCAACTGTGGATGCCCCTGCACTTCGCTTGCCCCGAATTACTGTCCACAATGCTCCCTACTGTGTGATGTGGACTGTAATGTTAAAGTTTGGAGCAGGAGGTATCCACTCAATTCCAAAATTAATGTCAGTAAGTCGGCAAACATGTTGGACGGTGTCCTCAGCACAACCCATCCAGGATTTGCATCATCTCAGTCTTTTCTGTTTAAACTTAAATAATTACTTATGAAGTGGGTTTCGAGGGTTTGATTTCACTTTGAAGAAACCAAAGGCCCTGGATAACTTCATTCTGTTTTCTGTTGTGGGGAAATGTATCGCATGGATTTACAAGAGGTGTCTCTAGCCCATCCAAGAACACTATGCATTGTCTCATTTTCATTTTTTTTTCAGTTTGTTCATCAGGGTGGTGCTCTCTGTGTAGCACAACACAGACTAAGTTTAACATGACCAAAACACCTCAGCTTTCAGGAGAGGATGCTGTTTATGAGCCAGTTATCTTTTATGCATATATCATGTAAATTTTGGTCACCTGACCAAGGCAATATATCCATAAAAGTTTGTTGCACTATTTGAAGTCACCCAAGTTTACCAATGTTATCTATTTATGTCTACATAACTTTTCTAGTAGCATACTATCAATTAATAATATATGAGGGTTAGGGCTTACTTTGAAATCTTCATCTTCTAAACTATCTTTACTTTCATCAACGGCTGTTTTCATTTCATCTTCGAAATTATCTTTACTTTCATCAACGGCTGTTTTCGCTTCATCTTTCAAACTATCTTTACTGTCATCAACAACTGTTTTCGTCGACTCCTCCAGCTTGCTTCTTTCCTTGTCCTCTTCTGAAATGGGATAATAAGTAAAGACAGTGAAGTTTATACTAGAGACAACACTACAGATATAGATAATCTATTTCAAGCGAACGAAAGAAGAAGAAGATATTTAGTAAAGATAGTGAAGCTCATACTAGAGACAACACTACAGATATAGATAATCTATTTCAAACGAACGAAAGAAGAAGAAGATATTTAGTAAAGATAGTGAAGCTCATACTAGAGACAACACTACAGATATAGATAATCTATTTCAAGCGAACGAAAGAAGAAGAAGATATTTAGTAAAGATAGTGAAGCTCATATTAGAGACAACACTACAGATATGGATAATCTATTTCAAGCGAAAGAAAGAAGAAGATGCTGTTAAGTAAAGACAGTGAAGTTTATACTAGAGACAACATTACAGATATGGATAATCTATTTCAAGCGAAAGAAAGAAGAAGATGCTGTTTAGTTACAGTGTCAATTATACCTGTACAGATATCATTATAGGTTTACAAATGGATAGAATGAGCAAGCTTTCATAGGTAGGTTTCAATGGGAGGTGCAAGGCAGAAGTTGAATAACCAGTACAATCCAGCAGAGATAGGAAAAGGCTAAACATGATTACATAAAGTTGAAAGTCAAGAGGATCAACTTTACTGCACTGGCTTTTTTTCATATGGCTCGGTCTCTCTCCACATAATGGCCAACCACCTGTCGAGAGCACTGCATAAAGCACAAACTCTGTAGCTCAGGTGACAATCCTCATGGATCTCAGTAAAAACACACAGGTGAACTGAATGATGCAGCCATGAAACCAATCCATGACCTTCAGAGTGCAAGGTCAGATGGCTTGACCACTTCCCACGGAGACGTCATCTAAGCATCACTACATGTGACTTGTATACCCTGCTATCTTCCCACGGAGACGTCATCTAAGCATCACTACATGTGACTTGTATACCCTGCTATCTTCCCACGAAGATGTCATCTAAGTATCACTACATGTGACTTGTATATCCTGCTATCTTCCCACGGAGATGTCATCTAAGCATCACTACATGTGACTTGTATACCCTGCTATCTTCCCACGGAGACTTCATCTAAGCATCACTACATGTGACTTGTATACCCTGCTATCTTCCCACGGAGACGTCATCTAAGCATCACTACATGTGACTTGTATACCCTGCTATCTTCCCACGGAGACGTCATCTAAGCATCACTACATGTGACTTGTATACCCTGCTATCTTCCCATGGAGACGTCATCTAAGCATCACTACATGTGACTTGTATACCCTGCTATCTTCCCACGGAGACTTCATCTAAGCATCACTACATGTGACTTGTATACCCTGCTATCTTCCCACGGAGACGTCATCTAAGCATCACTACATGTGACTTGTATACCCTGCTATCTTCCCACGGAGACGTCATCTAAGCATCACTACATGTGACTTTTATACCCTGCTATCTTCCCATGGAGACGTCATCTAAGCATCACTACATGTGACTTGTATACCCTGCTATCTTCCCACGGAGACGTCATCTAAGCATCACTACATGTTACTTGTATACCCTGCTATCAGTGCCAATTGTACACACTTACATCCTCCAATAAATGTAAAATTCAATGCCTTAGAAAAGCTGCAGGAGTTTCAAGGAAAGACAGAATACGAAATCAGACAAATGCTAGGAATAAAGCCAGTCTTACAGGTCATCAAAGAACAACAAATGAAGTGGTTTGGAACCTAACAAGAATGCCCTAGTACTATCTGCCACAGAGAGCCACACTAAAACTTTACAACAGGTATAGAGCGAGTGGAAGACCTAGGAAAACATGGAGTGATGGCATTAAGAACAGCCTTACAGAAATGAACATCAGTCTTAATAGTGCTCTTGACAGAGCTCATCAACGAATGTTACATCTCCCCCTGACGCTTTGCTGAGGCACAAGGTGGAAGAGAAGAAGAAGAAGAGTATAGGAGGAGATAGTGAATGAAGAAAACACCCTGTTTCCTGACTAGTACAACTAACTTCCCCGTGTGGGCTCTGGGGCACCAGTGTGAGGACAAACAAAAGTAGACCTGCTGCCCTCTACAAGCATGCTGTAAGAGTCAACCAATTAGGGATGTTTCTTTCAAAGGTAGAGTGCATCTTTCTATCTTTCTGAGAAGCAAGGAACCAACAATCTGCATACAAATAAGCCAGATCTGTAAAACAGATGTATCTGCAAAACTCAGGTTTTGGAACAAGGCTAAAGACCAGAAGTGGACGAAGACTGTTATAACTCAATATCTTTTCAAAAACTGTTCTTATATTGCACAACTAATGAATTTCTTAAAATGCTGCACATTTCATACCTTCAACATCCTTTTCTTTATCCTTGTCTGGGGACTCATCTGCTCCATCCTTCTTTGTATCCTCCTTCTTTTCAGCATTTGTCTGCATCTGTGAGACTTTCCACAGGGCAAGGCCGTGACAGGTCAAGGTAAAAACTAGAAGCTAAGTTTAAACTCCTTGCAAGCTTTAATTTATCAACATCCCTCTGTCTCACCTCTGAATACTTGGGTGCCGGGTTTAATTCCAGTTGCAGGCAATTCAAGAGCAGACCATGTTAGTTGGGTTTAACAGTGGTATCCAGAGCTGACCATTCAGAAGCAATGGCAAACTTCTTCTGTCTTTCTAGCCCCCAATGGAGCATATGCCCTCAACCAACTCACACCAAGTCGATCTATCCTTCGCTATCGCATGCAGCTATCCCCATGTCCTCCCGATCTTTTTAACTTCAATCTCTAGCCCCCTTCTTCATGTGTTTTGGTCTTCCTTTATTTCTATGCCCCTGTGGAAATGGCAAACTACCAAACATAAAATTACCTAGTGAAACTACAAACAGCAAAATATTTATGGGGTTGGTTCTGCAAGGTCCTGTTAAGGATATGCAACCAACTCTCTGTCAGTGTGTTTCTACCAGAAACTGTTAATCTGTCTACCACTGTCCTTCTGGAGGGGGGAGACTTCGTGGTAAAGTGGATAAGCTGTCTACCTCACAGTCTGGGTTAAACTCACAGACATGCTGTTCAGTTGAGAAGTGCAGGTTTTATAGTGATCCCTGGGGATTATCAATGGAGCTGCGGAGATCATGCTCTATGTGCAGCTTTCAACAGGCAGCTAGCTGGTGCAGCACAGCTGATCCTCTCAACTGTAGCTGTCTTTCTGTGTGTGCTGCAGCTTTCAACAGGCAGCTAGCTGGTGCAGCACAGCTGATCCTCTCAACTGTAGCTGTCTTTCTGTGTGTGCTGCAGCTTTCAACAGGCAGCTAGCTGGTGCAGCGAAGCTGATCCTCTCAACTGTAGCTGTCTTTCTGTGTGTGCTGCAGCTTTCAACAGGCAGCTAGCTGGTGCAGCACAGCTGATCCTCTCAACTGTAGCTGTCTTTCTGTGTGTGCTGCAGCTTTCAACAGGCAGCTAGCTGGTGCAGCGAAGCTGATCCTCTCAACTGTAGCTGTCTTTCTGTGTGTGCTGCAGCTTTCAACAGGCAGCTAGCTGGTGCAGCGAAGCTGATCCTCTCAACTGTAGCTGTCTTTCTGTGTGTGCTGCAGCTTTCAACAGGCAGCTAGCTGGTGCAGCGAAGCTGATCCTCTCAACTGTAGCTGTCTTTCTGTGTGTGCTGCAGCTTTCAACAGGCAGCTAGCTGGTGCAGCACAGCTGATCCTCTCAACTGTAGCTGTCTTTCTGTGTGTGCTGCAGCTTTCAACAGGCAGCTAGCTGGTGCAGCACAGCTGATCCTCTCAACTGTAGCTGTCTTTCTGTGTGTGCTGCAGCTTTCAACAGGCAGCTAGCTGGTGCAGCGAAGCTGATCCTCTCAACTGTAGCTGTCTTTCTGTGTGTGCTGCAGCTTTCAACAGGCAGCTAGCTGGTGCAGCACAGCTGATCCTCTCAACTGTAGCTGTCTTTCTGTGTGTGCTGCAGCTTTCAACAGGCAGCTAGCTGGTGCAGCACAGCTGATCCTCTCAACTGTAGCTGTCTTTCTGTGTGTGCTGCAGCTTTCAACAGGCAGCTAGCTGGTGCAGCACAGCTGATCCTCTCAACTGTAGCTGTCTTTCTGTGTGTGCTGCAGCTTTCAACAGGCAGCTAGCTGGTGCAGCACAGCTGATCCTCTCAACTGTAGCTGTCTTTCTGTGTGTGCTGCAGCTTTCAACAGGCAGCTAGCTGGTGCAGCACAGCTGATCCTCTCAACTGTAGCTGTCTTTCTGTGTGTGCTGCAGCTTTCAACAGGCAGCTAGCTGGTGCAGCACAGCTGATCCTCTCAACTGTAGCTGTCTTTCTGTGTGTGCTGCAGCTTTCAACAGGCAGCTAGCTGGTGCAGCACAGCTGATCCTCTCAACTGTAGCTGTCTTTCTGTGTGTGCTGCAGCTTTCAACAGGCAGCTAGCTGGTGCAGAACAGCTGATCCTCTCAACTGTAGCTGTCTTTCTGTGTGTGCTGCAGCTTTCAACAGGCAGCTAGCTGGTGCAGCACAGCTGATCCTCTCAACTGTAGCTGTCTTTCTGTGTGTGCTGCAGCTTTCAACAGGCAGCTAGCTGGTGCAGCACAGCTGATCCTCTCAACTGTAGCTGTCTTTCTGTGTGTGCTGCAGCTTTCAACAGGCAGCTAGCTGGTGCAGCACAGCTGATCCTCTCAACTGTAGCTGTCTTTCTGTGTGTGCTGCAGCTTTCAACAGGCAGCTAGCTGGTGCAGCACAGCTGATCCTCTCAACTGTAGCTGTCTTTCTGTGTGTGCTGCAGCTTTCAACAGGCAGCTAGCTGGTGCAGCACAGCTGATCCTCTCAACTGTAGCTGTCTTTCTGTGTGTGCTGCAGCTTTCAACAGGCAGCTAGCTGGTGCAGCACAGCTGATCCTCTCAACTGTAGCTGTCTTTCTGTGTGTGCTGCAGCTTTCAACAGGCAGCTAGCTGGTGCAGCACAGCTGATCCTCTCAACTGTAGCTGTCTTTCTGTGTGTGCTGCAGCTTTCAACAGGCAGCTAGCTGGTGCAGCACAGCTGATCCTCTCAACTGTAGCTGTCTTTCTGTGTGTGCTGCAGCTTTCAACAGGCAGCTAGCTGGTGCAGCACAGCTGATCCTCTCAACTGTAGCTGTCTTTCTGTGTGTGCTGCAGCTTTCAACAGGCAGCTAGCTGGTGCAGCACAGCTGACCCTCTCAACTGTAGCTGTCTTTCTGTGTGTGCTGCAGCTTTCAACAGGCAGCTAGCTGGTGCAGCACAGCTGATCCTCTCAACTGTAGCTGTCTTTCTGTGTGTGCTGCAGCTTTCAACAGGCAGCTAGCTGGTGCAGCACAGCTGATCCTCTCAACTGTAGCTGTCTTTCTGTGTGTGCTGCAGCTTTCAACAGGCAGCTAGCTGGTGCAGCACAGCTGATCCTCTCAACTGTAGCTGTCTTTCTGTGTGTGCTGCAGCTTTCAACAGGCAGCTAGCTGGTGCAGCACAGCTGATCCTCTCAACTGTAGCTGTCTTTCTGTTTGTGCTGCAGCTTTCAACAGGCAGCTAGCTGGTGCAGCACAGCTGACCCTCTCAACTGTAGCTGTCTTTCTGTGTGTGTGCTGCAGCTTTCAACAGGCAGCTAGCTGGTGCAGCACAGCTGATCCTCTCAACTGTAGCTGTCTTTCTGTGTGTGCTGCAGCTTTCAACAGGCAGCTAGCTGGTGCAGCACAGCTGATCCTCTCAACTGTAGCTGTCTTTCTGTGTGTGCTGCAGCTTTCAACAGGCAGCTAGCTGGTGCAGCACAGCTGATCCTCTCAACTGTAGCTGTCTTTCTGTGTGTGCTGCAGCTTTCAACAGGCAGCTAGCTGGTGCAGCACAGCTGATCCTCTCAACTGTAGCTGTCTTTCTGTGTGTGCTGCAGCTTTCAACAGGCAGCTAGCTGGTGCAGCACAGCTGATCCTCTCAACTGTAGCTGTCTTTCTGTGTGTGCTGCAGCTTTCAACAGGCAGCTAGCTGGTGCAGCACAGCTGATCCTCTCAACTGTAGCTGTCTTTCTGTGTGTGCTGCAGCTTTCAACAGGCAGCTAGCTGGTGCAGCACAGCTGATCCTCTCAACTGTAGCTGTCTTTCTGTGTGTGCTGCAGCTTTCAACAGGCAGCTAGCTGGTGCAGCACAGCTGATCCTCTCAACTGTAGCTGTCTTTCTGTGTGTGCTGCAGCTTTCAACAGGCAGCTAGCTGGTGCAGCACAGCTGATCCTCTCAACTGTAGCTGTCTTTCTGTGTGTGCTGCAGCTTTCAACAGGCAGCTAGCTGGTGCAGCACAGCTGATCCTCTCAACTGTAGCTGTCTTTCTGTGTGTGCTGCAGCCACTCTCTCTCCCTCTGTGTGTGTGTGTGTGTGTGGGTGTGTTGTAGCCACTCTCTCTATCTCTGTGTGTGTGTGTGGGTGTGTGTGTGTGCGCGCTAACTATCAATATCAGCATGTGTGGTCTGCCAAATGTGTGTATTACTGCTATCTGTCACAGCTGTTATATGCTAATATATGTGTGTAAGGAGGTAATGGCAGTTTCAGCGACACACCAAAATGGTCACGGTCACAGCTGTTATATGCTAATATATGTGTGTAAGGAGGTAATGGCAGTTTCAGCGACACACCAAAATAGTCAGGTCACAGCTGTTATATGCTAATATATGTGTGTAAGGAGGTAACGGCAGTTTCAGCGACACACCAAAATGGTCACGGTCACAGCTGTTATATGCTAATATATGTGTGTAAGGAGGTAATGGCAGTTTCAGCGACACACCAAAATGGTCACGGTCACAGCTGTTATATGCTAATATATGTGTGTAAGGAGGTAATGGCAGTTTCAGCGACACACCAAAATGGTCACGGTTACAGCTGTTATATGCTAATATATGTGTGTAAGGAGGTAATGGCAGTTTCAGCGACACACCAAAATGGTCACGGTCACAGCTGTTATATGCTAATATATGTGTGTAAGGAGGTAATGGCAGTTTCAGCGACACACCAAAATGGTCACGGTCACAGCTGTTATATGCTAATATATGTGTGTAAGGAGGTAATGGCAGTTTCAGCGACACACCAAAATGGTCACGGTCACAGCTGTTATATGCTAATATATGTGTGTAAGGAGGTAATGGCAGTTTTAGCGACAGACCAAAATGGTCACGGTCACAGCTGTTATATGCTAATATATGTGTGTAAGGAGGTAATGGCAGTTTCAGCAACACACCAAAATGGTCACGGTCACAGCTGTTATATGCTAATATATGTGTGTAAGGAGGTAATGGCAGTTTCAGCGACACACCAAAATAGTCACGGTCACAGCTGTTATATGCTAATATATGTGTGTAAGGAGGTAATGGCAGTTTCAGCGACACACCAAAATGGTCACGGTCACAGCTGTTATATGCTAATATATGTGTGTAAGGAGATAATGGCAGTTTCAGCGACACACCAAAATGGTCACGGTCACAGCTGTTATATGCTAATATATGTGTGTAAGGAGGTATTGGCAGTTTCAGCGACACACCAAAATGGTCACGGTCACAGCTGTTATATGCTAATATATGTGTGTAAGGAGGTAATGGCAGTTTCAGCGACACACCAAAATGGTCAGGTCACAGCTGTTATATGCTAATATATGTGTGTAAGGAGGTAATGGCAGTTTCAGCGACACACCAAAATGGTCAGGTCACAGCTGTTATATGCTAATATATGTGTGTAAGGAGGTAATGGCAGTTTCAGCGACACACCAAAATGGTCAGGTCACAGCTGTTATATGCTAATATATGTGTGTAAGGAGGTAATGGCAGTTTCAGCGACACACCAAAATGGTCAGGTCACAGCTGTTATATGCTAATATATGTGTGTAAGGAGGTAATGGCAGTTTTAGCGACAGACCAAAATGGTCACGGTCACAGCTGTTATATGCTAATATATGTGTGTAAGGAGGTAATGGCAGTTTCAGCGACACACCAAAATGGTCACGGTCACAGCTGTTATATGCTAATATATGTGTGTAAGGAGGTAATGGCAGTTTCAGCGACACACCAAAATAGTCACGGTCACAGCTGTTATATGCTAATATATGTGTGTAAGGAGGTAATGGCAGTTTCAGCGACACACCAAAATGGTCACGGTCACAGCTGTTATATGCTAATATATGTGTGTAAGGAGGTAATGGCAGTTTCAGCGACACACCAAAATGGTCACGGTCACAGCTGTTATATGCTAATATATGTGTGTAAGGAGGTATTGGCAGTTTCAGCGACACACCAAAATGGTCACGGTCACAGCTGTTATATGCTAATATATGTGTGTAAGGAGGTAATGGCAGTTTCAGCAACACACCAAAATGGTCACGGTCACAGCTGTTATATGCTAATATATGTGTGTAAGGAGGTAATGGCAGTTTCAGCGACACACCAAAATGGTCACGGTCACAGCTGTTATATGCTAATATATGTGTGTAAGGAGGTAATGGCAGTTTCAGCGACACACCAAAATGGTCACGGTCACAGCTGCTTTCTTCCTGTGCCACACCAAATGACCATCATCACTCTCCTTTGTGGAAACACTGATACAGAGCTGTCAGGTTGGCTGGATCCGCTATCACTACCGACGGTCAGCCTATGGATCATGCTGATATTATTAATGCCCTCAGAGAAATGGGAAGGATAGAGGACACACCACTCGACTTGGGAATTAAGATCGGCATAGCAAAAAACGAGACGCACACCAGACACGCCAGAAGACTTGTTAATCAACATAGAACTGGTACTATTAGCCATCGGAGGTTGGGGTTCATACTGAGAGAAGGATCTGAGCACCTGTGGACATGTCTGGAATGCAATGATGATAACCCTACTAATTAACTAACTGATAAAGACTGCAGTAGCAAATTCAACAGCATATACAGTTCATCATCGATCAAAGCAGCAGTCACGACAGACCAGCATTTGCACACGCAATTAATCAAGTAAGGCACCAGAAGTTGTGTGGCAACAGGTACTCCCAACGTATGGATCGACAGTACACAACACAAACCACAGCCTGTTTTGTGTGTTATCACTGCATGTACACCTGTGAAAGCTATCTGCAACTGTGTGTGTGTGTGTGTTGTGTGTGTGTGTACATGTACACCTGTGAAAGCAATCGGCCACTCTGTGTGTGTGTGCATGCATGTGTGTGTGTGTGCATGAGAGAGAGAGAGAGAGAGAGAGAGAAAGAGAGAGAGAGATCACTGCATGTACACCTGTGAAAACTATCTACCACTGTGTGTGAGTGTATGTAGTTCTAACAATTTTGTGGTTGGTAATTACGTTCTGACAATAGATACACTCTATATTTCATCATCATCATCATCAAGTGTTATGCTGACCGGCATGCTTTGTGATCACCCATGGCAATATCAATTCTCGTGCTGACATCGTCATGTGTCCTGACAAAAGGCCTGCCAAGAAATACTGAACCTGAATATCAAAACCAACAAAGGATATTTTGATGAGCCCTGCTAGTGCCATCAGACCAAACGGAGGCATATACATGCCAATCGACACGTAACGATTTGTGGAAGGCAGGAGGTAGAAGAAAAACGACTGATGAAATCGTTCCAGCAGATTGTTTAGACTTCTCAAAACACCCTCCATGATCCTGAAACAACAAGCAGTGCACAGTAGACAACATGGACCATTTCATTCAAATATGGTCAAAATTAATGATTATAGTGTAATGAATATATAACGAAAGAGGGTGCTAAAATGTTTCATAGAACCTGTTCTGCTGTACGGCAGCGAATCTTGGAATGTCAGTGAAGAAATTAGGAAGAATTTGGAAGCAACAGAGATGTGGTTTCTGAGACGAATGTTACGAATACCTTGGATGGCCAGAGTAACTAACAACAATTGCTTGAAAGAAGCTAATGCAAGTAGATCTCTATATACAACAATAAAAAAGAAAGAAACACTGTTCTTTGGCCAGATATTGAGTAGAGAGACACTGGAGAACATCGTGACAACTGGAAAGATCAGTGGAAAAAGAGGTAGAGGCACACCAAGAGAGAAGATGCTGGATGGGCTGAAACGATGGCATGGAGGGATATCATCAAGAGAGCTGCTCCAGGCAACCAGGGATCGTGGTCTGTGGAGACGCATGAGCGCCTACGCCAGTTGGCAGGGCATATGATGATGATGAATATATATCAAATAAGGTTTCTCCAAACAGCATCAAAATGTTTAGAGAATTAAGGAAAGAGTAATCAGGGGAGGGCATGGAAGGAGTTGCAAGAGTCTGCAAACATTAGGACAGCTGAATATGAGCTCGCCTCCCCGTGTGGGTTCCACTGTCCCATGATGCAGGAAACAATAACAGACCTACTGCCCCTCTAACACGTATGTTGTAAAAGGCAAAGTGCATCTGCCTGAGAAGCGAGGAACCAACAATCTGCATTCAAATAAGCCAGGTGGGTAAAATGGTTATGCATGCAAAACTTAAGTACTGGAACAAGATGAAATTCCAGAAGTGGGCGAACAACCAGAAGTATCGGCAAGAGTTTACAGCTGGTAAACATTAAAAAGAAGAAGATATGTAAGCTCTATCTGCTGGCTGCTTTTGTAATTTATGGGTAGAAAAGGGATTCATTTGTCGATTCTTAAAACTGAAGGCAGATGATGGGAAGGCAAACAATGGGTGGACTCACCTGGCTGCGGTAGTGATGTCAAGACTGAAGGCAGACAACAGAAAGGCAAACAGTGGGTGGACTCACCCGGCTGCGGTAGTGATGTCAAGACTGAAGGCAGACGACAGAAAGGCAAACAGTGGGTGGACTCACCTGGCTGCGGTAGTGATGTCATGACTGCCTTTTTTCTTGGCCACGCCTTGAAGAGTCACAGACTCAATGTGGAACTTCTGAAACAATCCATGGTTACCAGACGGGGCTCCACTTGCCTGGTACCACATCATTTTCAGCATAGTCTTCAGCGATGATTTATAGTTGTCAAACGAGTCACCTCCATAGGATAATCTTTTGTCCTGAAGTTTAATTTTTGTTTTTTAATTACATTATTATTATTCTTTACTTTTTACATGTAAAAGTAAAGATCCTTTTTTACACCTTAGGAGCATTGGGCATATGGGATGAGCACCCATATTTTTACAGACCATCAGCACTAGGTGGGTAATGTGGTCAAAATTATGCCGGCCGTCTTTACTTCATCAGGAAATCCATCCTGGTACCCATTTTAGGCTGGGTCCACCTGCGACTACTTTTGTCATGTATCCTCCAATAAAATAAGTTGGAAAACCACCAAGGATATGGAACCAGAATTAAACACATTTGAAAACAAATGCTGAGGGAAACTGATAAACGTTAAGTGGGATTAACTCAAGAAAGGCAAAGAAAGAAGAGAAATGTCCGGACAACAGGCTGTATCACCATTTATAAGACAAATATGATGGCAATATACTGGGCCCATCATGAGGAGGAATAGAAAGAGAATTCCCAAACAAGCACTGAAATAGGAAACAAACAGATTGAAGACACCCTGAGACGAATTTTACTAAGAGATGCCAAAGATACTGGACTGGATTCCATGATATCGAGAGGACTGCACAGGATAGAAAGGAATGGAGTAGACTGGGAGCCCTATGTGACTATGACAGGATGATGAAAGAACAAGCCCTCAGATCAAAGCCACCTATCCTCTGCCACCTCCTGTGACTACTGTCATGCCCACCCCCTCCCAACCTACCCCCAAACCAAACATTTAATACATGTGTCTAATCATCTTTTCCCTTCCTTTTGGAGACATGACAGTGAAGTGATTGTGTATATTCTTGTTCAAAACTGGTGATAATGTGGATTTATGACATGTGCTGATGAAGGCTCTCTAGCTGCAATATTCACCTGTCCCGACCGGCAATGAAGTCATCTACCGTCAAGCCAATGGCCGACCCAGTCACCACTGTGATGGATTTTTTTGCAAATAAAAAAAAAAACAGAAAGCTCATCATACTCACAAAGGAATGATGTATAGCAACACGAGCTCCTTCTTTCTGACACAGTCGAACTAAGAGGTTGACCAGGTCCAAGTTGGGCAGCTGACCATTCAGCCCTTCAAGTTTGAGATTAAAGTAATTGATATTGTCCAATGGTAGCTCAAGGTTGATAGCCGCCTGGATGGCGCCACTTCTTCCTTCCAAGCCATTGGTCAGGATGTCTGTGAAAAATGCCTCAACATTACCAAATTAGCGAACCTGAATCGTCTACATTATTTATACAGGGGATGATGATATACATTCCCTTCCCCCTAACCCCTAATTCCCACACCATGAGTTATGATGCAAACTGAGCCTGATGTGAAATATCTTCTTCTGCTTAATGTCTCTCCTGAGGAATGCATCACTTCTGAATCATTGAAATTGTTTTTTTTTTTAAGATCCATTTTTTTTACTTCAGGCGCATCGGGCATATGGGGAGAGCACCCATATTTTTATAGACCATTCGGCACTAGGTGGGTAATGTGGTCAGCATTACGCCAGCCGTCTTAATTCCCCATAATCCTGATACCACATCCAGGGTAGCCCTGAATAGAATATGATATACGTTGGACAGTCTGACATCATGGCATGGAAGATCTTCTGTGACAGATCTGATATATGTTGGACAGTCTGACATCATGGCATGGAAGATCTTCTGTGACAGATCTGATACATTGGACGGTCTGACATCATAGCATGGAAGATCTTATGTGACAGATCTGATATATGCTGGACAGTCTGACATCATGGCATGGATGATCTTCTGTGACAGATCTGATATATGTTGGACAGTCTGACATCATGGCATGGAAGATCTTCTGTGTCAGATCTGATACATTGGACAGTCTGACATCATGGCATGGAAGATCTTCTGTGACAGATCTGATACATTGGACAGTCTGACATCATGGCATGGAAGATCTTCTGTGACAGATCTGATATTGTTGGACAGTCTGACATCATAGCATGGAAGATCTTCTGTGACAGATCTGATTTATGTTGGACAGTCTGACATCATGGCATGGAAGATCTTCTGTGTCAGATCTATGTTGGACAGTCTGACATCATGGCATGGAAGATCTTCTGTGACAGATCTGATATTGTTGGACAGTCTGACATCATAGCATGGAAGATCTTCTGTGTCAGATCTGATATATGTTGGACAGTCTGACATCATGGCATGGAAGATCTTCTGTGACAGATCTGATATGTTGGACAGTCTGACATCATGGCATGGAAGATCTTCTGTGACAGATCTGATATTGTTGGACAGTCTGACATTGTGGCATGGAAGATCTTCTGTGACAGATCTGATATATGCTGCACAGTCTGACATCATAGCATGGAAGATCTTCTGTGTCAGATCTGATATATGTTGGACAGTCTGACATCATGGCATGGAAGATCTTCTGTGACAGATCTGATATATGCTGCACAGTCTGACATCATAGCATGGAAGATCTTCTGTGTCAGATCTGATATATGTTGGACAGTCTGACATCATGGCATGGAAGATCTTATGTGACAGATCTGATATATGTTGGACAGTCTGACATCATGGCATGGAAGATCTTCTGTGTCAGATCTGATATTGGTGGACAGTCTGACATCATGGCATGGAAGATCTTCTGTGACAGATCTGATACATTGGACAGTCTGACATCATGGCATGGAAGATCTTCTGTGTCAGATCTGATATTGGTGGACAGTCTGACATCATGGCATGGAAGATCTTCTGTGACAGATCTGATACATTGGACAGTCTGACATCATGGCATGGAAGATCTTCTGTGACAGATCTGATATTGGTGGACAGTCTGACATCATGGCATGGAAGATCTTCTGTGACAGATCTGATACATTGGACAGTCTGACATCATGGCATGGAAGATCTTCTGTGTCAGATCTGATATTGGTGGACAGTCTGACATCATGGCATGGAAGATCTTCTGTGACAGATCTGATACATTGGACAGTCTGACATCATGGCATGGAAGATCTTCTGTGTCAGATCTGATATTGGTGGACAGTCTGACATCATGGCATGGAAGATCTTCTGTGACAGATCTGATACATTGGACAGTCTGACATCATGGCATGGAAGATCTTCTGTGACAGATCTGATATTGGTGGACAGTCTGACATCATAGCATGGAAGATCTTCTGTGACAGATCTGATTTATGTTGGACAGTCTGACATCATAGCATGGAAGATCTTCTGTGTCAGATCTGAAATTGGTGGACAGTCTGACATCATGGCATGGAAGATCTTCTGTGTCAGATCTGATATTGGTGGACAGTCTGACATCATGGCATGGAAGATCTTCTGTGACAGATCTGATACATTGGACAGTCTGACATCATGGCATGGAAGATCTTCTGTGACAGATCTGATACATTGGACAGTCTGACATCATGGCATGGAAGATCTTCTGTGACAGATCTGATATTGTTGGACAGTCTGACATCATAGCATGGAAGATCTTCTGTGACAGATCTGATTTATGTTGGACAGTCTGACATCATGGCATGGAAGATCTTCTGTGTCAGATCTATGTTGGACAGTCTGACATCATGGCATGGAAGATCTTCTGTGTCAGATCTGATATATTGTTGGAAAGTCTGACATCATGGCATGGAAGATCTTCTGTGTCAGATCTGATATATTGTTGGAAAGTCTGACATCATGGCATGGAAGATCTTCTGTGACAGATGGACTACAGCATGGACTACAAGAAAAAGACAGTAGAAGGTGTAAAGGCATAGGAACAAGAAGAAGAAGAAGTGGAGAAGAAGAATGTTACCTACACTGAGATGCAGTTTCATGGTAAGCATCCAACCAAGCCATGGCTCCTATCTCATCAAAGTCTGAGAAGAGAAAGATGATGTCCTTGCTCCAGTATGGTTTCTCTGAGTTGACAACAATACAAAATATTGATATTTCACAAAACAGCAATGACAAAATGCCACACAAAAATTAAAGACAATTTCAAACTATATGTTTGAAAAATTACTTGTCTTAAATTTGGAAAACATCTAACTCAATGTGGATCTGAACCTTAGACCTTTAAACCAGCAGACGAGGATTAAGTTATTATGTTAACACGGCTCCCAAACACAAATGTATACCCATACATGACTGCGTGTACACAGGGTCAAGCCATTATGCTGGCCACGGCCCCAAACAAAAGTATATGCCAATGCATGACTACATATATACAGAGCCAGATTCCACCTTTCAAGAGATGCTGTCCCTGTGTGGATTCCAGGGCCCCATTTTGGCAGGACAAGAATAGACCCACTGCCTCCCTAACAAGCATGTCTTACAAGGCAACTAATTAGGGGAGTTACGTTCCAAGTCCAGAGTGCATCTGCCTGAGAGGCAAGGAACCACAGTTTGCAGACAAATAAGCCAGATTTGTCAAATGGATTCACACACAAACATCAAGTTCTTGAACACGACCAAAGTCCAAAAGTAGCTGAACAACCAGAACTTTCTGCCAGAGTTTACAGCCGGCGAACACTAAGAAGAAAAAGAAGAGAAAGAAAAAGAAGCAGCTGAAGAAGAAAAAGAAGAAGAAGAAAAAGAAGAGAAAGAAAAAGAAGCAGCTGAAGAAGAAAAAGAAGAAGAAGAAAAAGAAGAAGGTATCACTTTAACATCACAGAAATTAAGTTTGGTTTAAAAAGGATCAATTTTATATCACATAATCGTTTAAGCATTGTTCGTAAAGGGTCACTTGTATATATTGTCATAAGCGCATCAGTCTCCTTTCAGAAACTACACAGGGAGAATATCAACACATCTGACGACTTTATGGCACTGGTGAAAATCCCATTATGTGTCATTTGTATACTGCAAATGCTAGTTTTGTGGTTAGCTTCTTTCTGATTGTGAAGTAGCCCCTAGGCGGCAGTGAACTCAGCTTGCCGTTTGTAGTCTGCAGTCACTGAGGCATCTTTAATGCCAGCAATATGCACAGAGATCCTTTGAATTCTGTGCCATGGTCTGAGAGGGGCAGACATCCAACCTATTATTCAAAACTCCAAACAGTTGATGCTACTTGAGCTTGAGACAGACATGATCTCTGATCTACTCCGCTCCCATTCAGGAATAACTGAACTAATTAACAAAAGTGACCATTCAAGGCATACAAAGAATAATGAAGTCATCTAAACGAGGATTAGTACAGCGGGCTAAACAATAACTCCATCAACAAACAGAAATCAGTGAATCAATCAACACAAATCTCATCTCTGTGTGGGTTCTAGGACCCATTTTATCAGGAAAAAAGAACAGACTCGCTGCCTTCATAAGAAGCATGGCGTACAAGGTGACTAATGAGGGGAGTTTCCTTCAAAGTCAGAGTACATCCGTCTGAAAGGTGGGGAAGCAACAGTCTGCATATAAATAAACCATATCTGTAAAACAGATCCGCACACAAAACTCAAGCTATGCAATAAGGACGAAGTCCAGAAATGGATGAACAACCAAAACTGTCCACCATAGTTTACAGCCGGTGAATAATAATAATAAAAAGAAGAAGAAGAAGAATGACCCCTTGTGTTCAGACATTCATTTAAACATACATTTAAGGTAAATCTGTTTTTCACTTCTATAACAACACAGGTAGGTGAAAACGTTTAGCACACACTATATGACTCAAGCACAGGGCTGATACAAACTTAACATACATTACACACACTATAAGACTTTAACACAGACAGTCTATATGTACCATACACTCCAAGACACAGAAGACATAGACACTTAACATGGTACACTCAAAAAGACACACACAATGCACAAGATACAAACCTTTGATGAGAGAGATCTAAAAGGGTACACCACTGAAAAGTTCTGCTGGAATGTCTCTATGCCCAAACTATCAAACTTCTTGTACACCCAGTCCTGAAGAGTTACTCTATAAGACAACAATAACCAGTTACTTCATGATGTGTTTATATACATTAATTATACACACATACACTGGCAGTCAAGATCATATCTATAGAAAAAACTCAACTCAGGTGTGAATTTGAACTCTAAGCTTTCAGGCTGGCAGGCAGGCATCTAGTCTTTTAATACTGACAAATGTAAAGGGCTGCTGAACTCCATGATACCTGTCATCATCATACTGTTTACAGAAGGTTACTCTCATCTTCACAGCCTGACTAGATGACTCTATCTGTTACCAGTTCTCCTGTTTCATAATTAAGGCTCCCCTAATCTTCTGTTTATCCTCATTAACAAAAGTTAGCCTATATAATTTGTCATTAATAATTTAAAAAATCTCCCCTGTAATCTGGTAATCTGGTAATCTGGTAATCCTAGTTTCAGCTTCATAGCAAACGGGTCACCCCACACTTGCTCCGCTCCTGTGCCAACGAAAAACAAACGCAGCTCACAGTGTCACGCCATGCACTCAACTCAGAAGCTGGGCGACGAAACTACATCCTTCCAGTCTACAAATGGAGCAAAAATGCAACGGCCACCGTCTGGAAAAATATTTGCCACGGCTTTAAAAAAAAAAAAAAAAAAAAAAAAAGGTGGCCGTACCTAGCGTCTATTTTGACCGGAAGAATTATATGAGGGTTAATAAACGGTCACCCCAGCAGTACCCTCATTATTAGCTGGGGAAGGGACTTAGGACATTACATCCACCAGCAGGCGTCGCCCCTACAACGACCTGCCTGCCCTCGTTAACGACTGTTCACCCAACAGCCATGCAGTTCTTTGGCACGAAGGAGACACCTTGAACTTGGGTTTCGTACTGCTGACTCCCTACTAAGATGTTATTTTATGTTCTGTTATCACAATTAATGTCACTGCACATTGGGCATACCCATGCGTGCTCAGTTCTCCGAAGCAGCAGCCACTCTAAAGTACTTCTACTAATTGTCCCCATGAGAAGCTGGTTATATTGTCTCCTTTCTCGGCCTCGAAGACGGCAAAGACGTGCATCACCATGCTTAACTCCCATGTCACGCAATCGTGTTAGTGTCAGGGATTCCTCATTCTCCACTAGCCCGGTTCGTACAGCGTTGACTATGTCTGCTCTGTCCATACTTTTTCCTGCAATCATTAGTGCAGTGCTTGCCAGTTGGTCTGCTCGCTCATTTCCCTTCACGCCCGCATGACCCGGTGTGTAGATCCAGGTTACGGAGGTTAAGTGCGATTTCCTGATGCTTTCTATCCATTCAGAGCGCATACTGCCTGTTGCTATCTTCTGAAGCATATTCATTGAGTCTGAGACAATTACTACCTGTGTGGCGGTTTGCTCGGATACCCATGCTAAAGCTCTAGAAGCAGCGGCTATTTCCATTGTCATGCTTGACGTGGTTGTCTGGTAAGCGCCGCTGTCCTCATGTATTGTTTTCCCCTTTCTTTGCGCTGTGTATGCCCATGCTGACCTTGATCCGCGCTTCACAGATCCATCTGTGTAGATGATGGTATCTTCTGGGTCTGAATGCTGATCTATCAGTTCCCTTACTTCTGTGTCTACCGCCGCGGGAATTTGATCCCTGCAGTACCTTCCGAGTGTGATGACAACCTTAGAAATGCCATGCATGTCTACTGGTGTATTCGTATTCGTCCATTCTTTTCCGTGGCTGATCACGTCTAGGTCACATACCTGCTGGATTAAGTCCTCAGCCTTTTGCCATCCAAGAGCGGCCCCTTTTGAGACGCGTTCCTTTTGTGTCGTGAATAGCTTTGTGTAATGGGTGGTTAACATCTGCCGATACCCTCATGTAAGCCTTGACCTGTGCCACTTTGTATCTGCTTGTCATAGTCGGCAGACCCAGGATATAACGCATGGCGTTGCAGGAGGTGTCTTTTGTGCAGCCGAGTATGAGTCTCATGGCCTCATTCTGTACTCGGTCCAGTCTTTCTAGCTAGGTTTTGCTGACAGTGAGGAGGCCGAGACCATAGTCAATGACGCTAAGCACAAGCCCTTGATAGAGAAGGAAAAGTAGACGTTGTTCAATATCAGCTGCTGCTAGCACCTTGAGTGCTGTCAAACCTTTCCTGGCTCTAAGTATGACGTTGTCTACGTGGCATTTGTATGACAAGCATCTGTCAAATGTCATGCCCAGGTATTTCATGGTGTCCGTTCTCTCGATGTCCACACCACAGATGCTTACGACTGGCGTTGGTGTACTCACGATGTGGGTATTCAGAGAGAACCATGTTAAGGAGGCTTTGGACGGGTTCACATGAGCTCTTGATTCCTGGCACCACTCACTAAGTCTGTCTAGTTCGTGTTGTAGTGTGGTTGTAATTTCCTGCCTGTTTTTACCTCGACGGTACACAAGGATATCATCTGCATACGACATTGTTCTGCCTAGGCCTACGCGTTGTGCACTAGTGACTCCTGCTGTGTACACATTGAAGAGCACAGGCGACAATGGTGATCCCTGGGGCAGACCCATTAGGACGCGTTGAGGTTCGGATGCCCATTCACCACATCGAAGCGACACTGTTTCTTTCAAATAGCGCTGCTGCGATCCAGTTGACCAAATTTGTTTCTATCTGCATATCCAACAGCAGTCTGATGAGCATGTTGTATGGGACGCTGTTGTACGCATCTTCTAAGTCAATAGCGGCTGCAGCCGTTTCTATTCCCTCCTGTAAACCTTCGTATGTGTCGTAGGCAAATACAGCAGCATTGCACCATGTATCTCTTCCTGGTCGGTAGCCACCTAGTGTAGCGGGGAAATGGCCACCCGACTCCAATATTTGGGTTAACGTTCTGGCAACGATTTTTTCCATGAGTTTTCCTACAGTGTTCTGGAGTGTGATGATTCTGTAGCCATTTATTCTCGTGTGGTCTTTTCCTGGCTTAGAAACCGGTCTGAGGTAGCTGTGGAGCCAGTCATCAGGAATAGTGCCAGTTTTCATGGTGTTGTTAAAAAATCGTGGACAGTTCATCAATATCTGTCGCCTCGAGGCTTTTGAAGTGGCTGTATCTAATGCCATCAGGCCCTGGAGCTGTGTCCGGACAGGTCTTCAGTGTTGCTCTGATGCAGTCCGTTGAGATGTATACTGTATCATCGACTTCCTCCATTTCAGCCATCTGGATATCATATAAACTCTGTCTTATCTGTTCCCTCTCTTCCCTATCTTTCTTTTCCGTCTGCAGAAGAAATCTGTGCAGGATAGCCTCGCCCTTGTCTTTATCCGATTGTAACACCACCCCGTTGTCCATCTTTAGCTCGGGCATAACAGAGGTTTGTTTGCCTCCGTTCATCTTTTGGTGAAGCCGCCAGAATTTTTTAAGTGATTTTTCATAACCTATTTCCTCGCAAAAATGTTCCCACATTGTGTGCTTAGACTCCTTAGCGAGTTGTTTAAAATGTTCAGTGAGTCTGTATTTTTTGTGTATAATGTCTTGTTTCAGCTCCTCAGTAAAATTCGAAGACTTTCTGCATTTCTCCCAGTCTTTGGTGGCACCTCGTTTCTCTGTCCAGGCTTCTGCGACTTCAGGTGTCCACCACGGGGGCTGTTGAAAGATAGTTTTCTTCTTTCCCCTGTGGGTTTGGGTGCCCCGTTTTAGGAGGATAAAGAACAGACCCACTGACCTCTAAACAAGCATGTCCTAAAATGTAACTATTTAGGGATTTTCTGAAACTGGAACTTTGGGCCAAAAGGTGCAGAAACTGTAACCAAGCTGTAAACCCCAACCCAGTGTGCCAGTGAACTTTTTAAGGATGAATAAAAGAAAAGAGACCAGCATTGTTGACTCAATGTTTCACTGATTATCCCCCTCATTCACAGCTTCCTCTGAACTTGTGTTTATCTAGATTAACTGAAGTTTAACTTTTAATAGTCATTTGTCATTAATAAAAACAGAAATAATTGTAACAATGACAATAATATCAAATCCAGCAACACAATAAACAAGTGACATACATATTATAATGAACACAATTCTGAAAGTACACTAACTTAGGATCTCTCTTGGCCTCTTGCTCGACTTGCTCCTTGTACTGCAGTACAGAAAGAAACACAGACGGCAGATGGGACTCAACTAGGCCTGAAATCAAACAGGAAATCAGCATAAATTAGGCAAACTATCAGCGGGAGGCAAATACCGAAACTCTCAAACATATCAAAATACGAGTAATATTAATGAACTACTCTTTGCTGATGACAGTGACCTTGAAGGCAATTCATCATCACCATTTGCTATATCAATAGGCATAGGCCATCATGTTTTGCCATACCACACGATCACCAGAATCACTGTTCAGGTCTGTGTTATTGTCTCATCCTATCCATGTGCCCAAGCCATGCAGATTTTAATCCCTCTGCCCTCCCCTTTTCCGCCAAACTTGCCAGTCATAACCAAATTCTCAAGTCCATTCCTTGCCATAATATACGTTTAAAAAAAAAAAAACACACAGAATGTCTATGTCTAATTTATATGATCCTTTTACGGTTTTCATCTGTCTCAATCAGAAGGCCCGTTTGTTTTTCTATCCTTCCATGGTATCTTTGCAATCCTCTGAAAACAAATACAACCATGGAACTGCTATTTTACATCCGTGAAAGAAAAAACAAATAGGAGAATCAGCACACACAAAATAGAAGTAATAGCAACAGGAAAAAGCAGAACCTAATTACAGAAGTTGCGAGCAAAAGGTACTAGAAAACATTAGAGTTGAAATGCAAGGTGACAACATGTACCAAACATGGCAAACTGATGTCTTCCAGTGATATCATAGTGTTCTGGATGTTCTCCAGAATATTCAGTAGCACTCAGCAATACTTCTTTCTATCAGTGCCGATCAATACACTTTCTGTTACTTAATTAATTCAATGAGAACTGGATCACTTTTCAATGGAACAGCTGCCAGATGTGTCACTTGATAAGACAAATCAGGAGCATACCACGGATTTTCTATCCAGGAGATTAGTGTGGTGCGGGGTAATGAGCAAACTGATTGACTGACTGCTGCCACTCCTCTGAACTGTGAGCTACTTTTTGACAAAGTGGATGTGGGGGGCGGGGAAGAGGGGTGCTCTATGGGATCAAATGGATACTGCAATAGAAGAGATAGACAATCCATGCAATGAAAGACTAATTCAACGGGAGGCGAGTAAAGATTGTGGAAGGTATTCAACACTGACGGGGAAACAAAAGATGACTTTTAATCAGGCTGCATCTGGTACTAACAGCATGTCGACTATTCATTGGCTACTGAGAAAGGAGATGAAGCATCTGTGAGAATGTCCTGAGTAGGCAATGTTAGATTAATTCATTCAATGGAATTTACAAGGGCAAAAGAAATAGAAGAAGGCCTGAAAATAAACGAAGAAAAGAATAAGAGGGAATGAACAATATGAGAAGGATATGGAATGAGCTGAAGGCGACAGTGAAAGATAAGATCACCTAGCATGAGCTGGTTGACACTCAATGCTTTAAAGATAAATAAAAAGCAGAAAACGAAGAGAAGACATTCTGCAGACAATCTCAAAGCAGAAAACGAAGAGAAGACATTCTGCAGACAATCTCAAAGCAGAAAACGAAGAGAAGACATTCTGCAGACAATCTCAAAGCAGAAAACGAAGAGAAGACATTCTGCAGACAATCTCAAAGCAGAAAACGAAGAGAAGACATTTTGCAGACAATCTCAAAGCAGAAAACGAAGAGAAGACATTCTGCAGACAATCTCAAAGCAGAAAACGAAGAGAAGACATTCTGCAGACAATCTCAAAGCAGAAAACGAAGAGAAGACATTCTGCAGACAATCTCAAAGCAGAAAACGAAGAGAAGATATTCTGCAGACAATCTCAAAGCAGAAAACGAAGAGAAGACATTCTGCAGACAATCTCAAAGCAGAAAACGAAGAGAAGACATTCTGCAGACAATCTCCACTTTTCACACTTTAGCAAGTTAAGACCACCTACTTTAAAAAAAAATATCCTTATAATAATACCAGCAAATATAATATGTGTCATAGCACGTTATCCCAACGGTGTACCAAATCTTACCTGGCAAAAGTGCATTTTCTGAAAAGTAAGTTGCTGCATTCAGAGGCTGATATGCCAGGGCAAAGAACCAGGAAATTCCCGCAAGGTAAACTAGGACAGACAGCTTCTGGTTGTGCTGCACCAACAGAGAAACCACCCGGTTACGGGACTGTTCGTTTGTCAGCAGTCCCATTCTGGATCAAACACTTTACTTAAATCTTTTGATTTGTAACCTGAATGAAAAAGGACATGAAATTGAATATGATGAGAATAGAAACATAATTAGCAAAGCTTTCTTCTTCTTCTGCCTTTTATCTACAAATGGAGCTTGGCCCTCAACCAACACAAGCCAAACAGGCATGCAGAAATCCAGGGAGCTTCAGTGTCTAGATCCTCCCCCAACCCCTCCATCCCCACCCCCCCCCCTCCCCCCCATCTCCCCCTCCCACCCCTCCATCCCCAGTAATTTTTAAGGCTTTCAGTGCCATAATGTTTAGACTGTTTGCAATTTTAATAAGCAATGTTAAGTTTAGTAGTTTGCCACTGGCTACTGAATGGTTGATGCTTTATACCATTGTCAAAATCAACACAATACAGTCTGCTGTCAAGTCGTCCAGAGCTGGAATCCAACTGGGTATCTTGGAATTAAAAACCAGGTTCACAGCATGTAAGCAACAAATGCGAACTATTATTATCGCACATTTAGGCAAAGCATCAGCCCCTGCAGTATTAACCCAGAAAATTCTGAAGTCTGTTCCTATCGTTCACAAGCTGTAGGCTGGGCCGCAGAGTTGTGGTTGTTTATCTACTGCAGGACTGGTCTTGTTTCTGAACCTGACTTTTGTGCACCTTTATTTTAGATCTGGCTTAAACTGTGTGCAGACTGTTGGTTCCTCACCTCTCAGGCTGATGCACTCTCATTTTGAATACATCGCCCCCCCCCCCCTCCCCCATGTGGGGTCTGGGGCCCTATTGTGGGGAAAACAAGAATAGACCCTCTGCCTACCTAAAAGCATGTCGTAAGAGTCGACTAACTGGGGAGCTTTCTTTGAAGTCAGAGTGCATCTGCCTGAGAGGCAAGGGACCAGCAGTCTGCATTCAATTGAATCAGAACTGTAAAACTGATGCAAAAGCAACACTCAGGTTCTGGAGCAGGACTGCAGTCCAGAAGTGGACGAACAACCAGAACTTTATGCCAGAGTTTACAGCTGGTGAACGCAAAGAAGAAGAAGAAGAATACATCGCCTAGTATGATATGCTTGTAATGTTTGGGGGGGGGGGGGGTGGGGGCAGTTGGTCTATTGTTACATACATGTGGTAGTTTGAGGAGAATACAAATGAAATTCAAATTTTTGAAAAAGGTATTAAAAGAAAAATAAATTTTGAAAGTAGTAAAAAATTGTGGCACTCTTCCAATTACCGGTCCCAAATTATTCAGTGAAAAACATCCCTTTGAGAGCCTCAAGAGCTTATGTAGTAAGAACATTTAGGCCAACCTCATCAGTTTCCACTTCTGCTGGTATTGCTCGATGGATAGCAATGTTTAGACATTCAGCTTAGCGCCGAGGGGAGAAATATTTTTTGATCCATTGAAGCGTTGTGGGAGGAGTAGTGGTGGATCCATTAAAGCGGCATGGGGAGGATTAGTGTTTCATCCATTGTTCACATTACCTGTGACTCCCCTTGTGGGTACTAGGGTAACATATATAAGAAAAAATAAAAAACAGATCCACTGCCACCTTAAAAGCATGTTGTAAGAGGTGACTAATCAGTGGCTTTTTAGATTTACAGTGACATTTTTCAGGCAATCACTATTATGTGGCTGTGTCTCATTGTCTGCCATCCTGTCCAATGAAAACAAAGCCAAAACGATAAGTGCGCAGTTTGGTTGCGCAGAGAAAATTTCTTGTTTCACAGACGCAAGTTTTCAAAAGCTGTTTTTTACATCTCATCTCCACAAAAACCTACATATCTCAGCTCAGAAATGACATACAAGCCTAAATGAGGTACCATTGGAAAGAGATTGTTTACAGCTATCTGAAAATTTGACTAAAGTAACTAGTGTATTTACAGTTAAAAAAAATGTTAAATGTTGAATTAAGAATCGACATCACAGCACTCGGGGCACTCCCACAAGTGCTCCGTCCCCATCTTTAGCAGCAAGTGTAAAGTTCCAATTCCGACGGCACCAGTAACTGTCTCATTGTATATCCACCTCATCCATCCCCTGAGTGTTGAGCGTCGGTCAGATCCCCCTGGTAACTCACATAGTAGTGTGCCATTTTCCTCATACCGTTAAGTAATCATAATGTAATGATCTATCTGCGCCTCCACTTGTTCCCAAAGGGACCTCAATCAGAAATAGCAAAAGTAAAGATATGAAATACAAATATCACAGCTATAACCCGGGAGCACTGAACAGGACATAAAACATGATTACATATAACAGTCTGAGTCTATTATACCCCTGCTCTAAACTCTCCTTACATCCAGCAAAAAATCTGGCAGACGGTTATCGGAGTCGTTTCCCTTGTATGACGGTGTTGGTAAAAACATTCACCAGAATAATTTTTATTACAAAGTTCTGGTGGCGTTCCAACTTCAAAGCAAACTAAGAGTCGACTAACTGGGAGCTTCCTTTGAAGTCGGAGTGCAACTGCATGAAAGACAAGGAACCAACAATCTGTACACACATAAGTCAGATCTACAAAACGGATGTGCATGCAACTTACGTCCTTCTTAGGACGTTATTTTTTGTTTTTTGAAGCCCCACTCTGGCTTTTGCCAGGGGCCGCAATATAGGCAGGTCATACATATGGCCAGATGTCTGAACGCGGTTTCTGGGACCTCTCCACGGTGATCCTCATCCGCATGGTGGCACTTTGTGTCATCTGGTGTTTATCGCTTGTGTGATGTCCTGGTGGGGTAGAAAGCCAATCCAATCCAACACTCAGGTTCTGGAACAAGAGGTGGATGAACAAACAGAACGTCCGCTAGGGTTTACAGCCGGTAAACGTGAAGGAGAATAGATGACGAAAACAGCAGGCACGACAAACTAGCATATACACACGCATTACTGCATAAGACATATTGCTAATTATGTGGCTACCAGCTACTGAAAATTTTTCGAATATGCAGTTTACAAATCTGCGGGAGCACAGACACTAATTTTTTTTAAATTTTTTTTTTTTTTTTTTTTTTTGCTACAAAATTTCATTTAGTCGTTAATAGGTAAGTAGACTAATCCCTACAACTTAAAAATAGAAGAAGAAAAAATATGTTCGCAGAGTTCCAACAAATAGAAACGATAGAGGGCAAAGGGCATCAAGAGTCAGGCTATGTTGAAAGATATAAATGTTAAGGCTGATTCACGGTTTAATGACTGAATGCTGAATTAAGTATTGATTTCAGAGCACTCGAGATATTCCCATAAGCGCCCTATCTCCATTTTCATCAGCAAGCAAATAATCAAATTCACATAGCACCAGTAACAGTCTGACTGCATATCCATCTTACCCTCCCTTTGAGTGTTGAGCGTCGGTTAAATCCTCTGGTAACTCTATCCGTAATGATCTATTTGTGCCTCCTCACAACATCTGTCTTGACATGCAGCAGTTCACCACCAAGTAATCTCCCTGCATGTTTGCCAACACACCGGCATAACCTCGAGAAAATATCCAAAAGACGCCAACTATCCAAGATGAAATGATGCTTGCCATTCTGCACGTAGCATGCCTGTATCCACTTTTTTCAATAGGCTCTGGAAATGAAATACAGTTACGACATGTGTGTACATCTGATTATCAAGCCACCCGAAGGTAGCAATGACTGCTTCCACCTCAATTCTCCAACTAAAAATTAGTAGCGTATTCTTTGCAGGACGTTACAGAACAAACACCAGCATTCTTTAGCTGTTGTGGTTTTTCTAGGCAAATTTTAGGTTCAATAGTTTGCCACTGCTATCTTAAACTAGAGGTTATGATATCATAAGTCAGCCTTTGTTGTACTAAGTGACGTCAATTCGTGTTTGCTATGAACTCCCGTGCACTTCGTCTGCCTCTTAATACAAAGCCATCTGTATAGATAATCTCACCACCTGGCTGGGAATTACCATGATTCATTTGTTGAAGTTCTGATTCTGCAGCACCAGCTGGCCACTTCTTGCACCCACGACCTAAAGAGATAACTAAAATATTAATGTCAATTACAATGAGAAGACTAAGGTGCACAATTTAAATAGAAATTGGAGAAAAGCAATATGGTTTTGTTGAAGGTAAAGGCACAAACAAAGCCATATTTACTTTGAGAACACTTTCAGAAATAATCTTTGAAAAGAAATGAATCTGTATTTTTACTTTATTGAAAACATTTAATAAAATGAAATTTTGAGAAATTATTAGAACTTCGGAAACCTTAAACATTGATTGTAAAGATCGGGGAATAATAATAATAATTAAAAAAAAAAAAAAATATACTGGCAATAAGAAACAGCTATCAGAATTCGCAACCAAGTTGGAACTTTTCAAAACATTTAACACGGCGTTGAGACACGAATGTGTACTATCATCCGATTTTTTGAGTTAGTACAGTAAAAAAATAATTAGATCCATACATAGTATGCTAGGATTATTGGTTGGTGGGTCTATTGTTAACCACCTTCTTCTTACTTACGTCCTCTTTTACCGCTGCGGGTGTCGACGGAGATATAAGGTCCTGCTTCGTGATTTTCTCGCTGCTTCGACCAAAGACACTTTGTGGTACTGTAGAGTTTCTCTGATGTTATCCTTCCATGTGGTTCTTGGTCTAACTCTTGCTCTATGTCCCTCTCCTCTTTTGTATATTGAATATTATAGCATCAGAAGCCATTCTCTCCATGTGGGCAAACCATTTGATTTGTTGTCTTTCTATGTAATTTAGAATTGGTTTTGTGCCGACATTATCTCGTATGATCTTATTTCTGGTGTTATCTCTTCTGGTCACTTCTACAGCCATTCTCATACACTTCATTTCCATGGTTACTAATTTTCTTTTATGTTTTTTTGTGTCAGTCCGTTTATATCTCATTGTACTTGTTGTAGAGGCTATTAAATGCATTGCTGGCTTGCTAGGCCTGTCGCAACTTCACAAGAACCCCGTTGGCCAGGACGTTTCGGGGTGACCCAGCATGGCCTTCATTTCTACCGTATCGGCCCTGTGGTACAAGGCCACACCATACCTCGCCCAATCCTAGCAATCCCCTACCCGAGTTATGCTGACGATATGGTTTTGATCGCTGAAAATGAAACACAACAGCAAAAAATGAGGGACATAATTGTAATAGAAAGTCAAAGGTTTTGAAGTTTGAACATCAGAAAAACAGAAGTGATGATAATTACAAAGAAAACTGCCCCCCCCCTCCCCCTACAGAAATGCAACATCAGAATAAAGGTGACAGACCCCAAGCAAGTTGACATGTTTAAGTATTTAGGTACTCTAACCACCAGCCCCAGCACAAGATGACTATTTTATTATGGACAGACCAGAACAAGTCGTTATCTTCCGCCTCAGAACAGGGCACAACCGATTACGTAACCACATGTACACAAAATTCAAGATAGGTGTATCAGCCATGTGCACCTGTGGAAATGTGCCCCAGACCGCAGAGCATGTACTCCAGGACTGCACCGAATTTGACACATTAAGGCAAACCTTTTGGCCAGAAAGAACAACAGTGGAACGTAAACTCTATGGACCACTGAATGAACTAACAACGACAGTGAAATTTATACATGAGACAAAACTGCTGATATAGATAACTTATTTCAGGCGAACGAAAGAAGAAGAAGAAGGTACTCTGAGACGGTATATGTATAAAAGAAATTAAATATAGAATAGCTAAAGAAAAGGCAAAATTTTACAAAATGAAGAATATTTAATGCAACCTTTCTTTGTTAAATGAGACGAGAAAGAGGCTTATTAAAATCTATATAAATACAATCCTGATATGCGGAACCAGTCATGGACGGATGGTAGATTAGTGAACAATTATTTGCAAATTGCGAAGATGGGGTTTTATAGACGACTGATGAAAATATACTGGACAGATAAAAAGAGTAATGAAGAAAGAAACTGACTCACGAAGAGAACTGATTGCCTACTCGGAAAGAGTCAATCTACATTCTTAGGAGATGTCCTGAGAAAGAGAAAACTGGAGTGGGAAGGTTGGAGGGGGAGAGAGGCAGAGGGAGACCGAGAGAAATGATGGTGGACAGTTTGACATCATGAATTGGAAGATAATCTGTTTCAGAGATGACTGAAAGTATACGGGACAGAAGGTTGTGGATAGACGTGACTAACTACACAACTCTGCATGGACTTTAAGAAAAAAGCGTGGGACCTGTGAAGTTTAAATTTGGTGCTCCAATGGAATCAACCATTGACGGGGGTGACTATTTGTGTGCACACCGTGCTGGTGGCGGTGACATGTGAGAGCGAACACCTGGTTCAGATGTCAACAAGAGAACATTCAAACGACGTCTGCTCTATCCACTTCCGACTGGAGGGGGGACCCTGTGTGTGTGGATTTTATTTCTTGAGTCCTGTTTTCCTTTGCTGGCTGTCCTTTGTAGTTTGATCATATCCTAAACCTCACGTTAACGCTTTGATTCAGGAGGAAGTGCATTAAAAGGTATGTTTTACAGATTTACTAATAGGATAATTAGACAAACAACAGTTGAGTTGAACTGAGTCAAGAATTGATTGACATAATCACAGCACTTAGGGTATTTCCGTGTATGCTAAGCATGATGCTCCGTTCTCATCTTCAGCAGACAGCGCAGAGTTCCAATACTGATGGTTCCGGTCACAGTCTGGTTATATGTCCGTCTTGCCTGGGACTTGTGCCATGGTGATTCTCGTGTGAATGGTGGCACTTTGCCTCCATGGGTGTTTATCATCGCTTGTTGTTGTGCAGTCAGTCCTGGTGGGGTTGAACTTCATCGCATACAGACTTCACCACCATCCATGATCACACATTTCTCCGTTACTGATGTTTGGAGATGCAATGATTGAATACACTAAACAGGTTACTGGTTGCTCACAAATACACTAACTGTAACCTGAACACTACTGGTGATGTTACAACCACTCACGGTCTGTACATTAGGCTAGCTGTGATCTGTTGTCACTGATCATAAACTCACTAGCTCTAACAGTAACAGTCACTTGAGGTCAACAAACAAGAGTTGTTCAGTGTTTCACAGTAACTGCAGTAGCTCTTTCTTTCTAGTTTAAACAGGTTGTGAGAGTAAACAAGCATGATTGTCCAGGTTGATCCAGTGGCAGGTGCCTCCACTTTGGGAACAAATCTTGCTCTCATGCGAGAATCTGGCGAGTTATGTGACTTCACCATTGTTGTAACAGGGTCTGAAGTCAAAGCTCACAAGTGAGTGTTGTGCATGTTGCTGTACTCAACAAGTTAATTCTGTGTTCACATCATCAATATTTGCTTATGTTTTGGTTTGAAAATGATGACAATGGTGACTGCGATCATATTGGTAAATAGTATACAAATTCACTGAACAGACAAGCTCCTCTTCTTGTGTTGCTTGTTGATGAAGGCTTCAGTCCATATACTGGCCATGACATTATTACTGCATGTCGTAAATATACTAGCCACAACATTACCACTATGGGGCATAAATATACTAGCCATGTCATTATTACTGCATCTCATAAGTTTACAAAATAATAAACAATTCGGCGCACTTCCGGGCACTATAACGCCACTGCCAATTGCAAACTTCGGGGACTATACCGCCACCATTGAGAGTATCCCAGACATGGCAGATAAAATGAAGGAAGCTGCAGGAGATGCGGTAGCTGCTGCTCTTGAGTCCCAGCCATCTAGTTTAGCCCCAATCCACGCCGCATGAGTGGGATACTCTAGGTGGTGGCGGAAGTCGCCGGCAGTGCGCAATTTAAGACGACGGAAGTGCACAATTGACACGTGATTGAGGCCCTGTTAGGGTATATTTTCGGCCTCAATAATTTGGGACCAATATTTGGAGGATAGCCAATTTTTCTTATATAAGAATTGTTAATAGTCGCATTGTTCCCTGTTTGCAGGTGTGTTCTGGCAGCGACTTGCGAGTACTTCAAGACAAGCTTCGGATTCAGTGACCTGTCGCAGTCCTTGACCAAAGCTGATTTCACCCACGTAGGCTGTGATGTCAGGGCTCTGGAAAAGGTTATTCACAGTTTGTATACAAATGAGATCGATCTGGATCCCGACTGGCTGGAGGGTCTACTGCGACTGGCTGATTACCTCATGCACGACACCTTACGGCATTGCATTGAGACCTACATGGAGAGTACCTTGACCTTTGGCACAGCTATGTTGTATTTCCGGCTGGCACTACAGTTCCGACTGCATTCAGTAAGTATTGTCTGTATGAACTTCGTCAATTGATATCAACCCATATGCTGGCTTATTTCACTATCGTGATAAATAATTATTCTGTTGTTGTCTTTATTTATTTCTCTTTCCATAGTTCTTTTATATTGTAATGTTTCATTATTCTCATACTGTAGCCAGTGTATGTTTCATTGTTCTCATACTGTAGCCAGTGTATGTTTTATTGTTCTCATACTGTAGCCAGTGTATGTTTCATTGTTCTCATACTGTAGCCAGTGTATGTTGTTTCATTGTTCTCATACTGTAGCCAGTGTATGTTGTTTCATTGTTCTCATACTGTAGCCATTTTAAGCGAGACAGGCCAAAGGAGGAATCATGATGGATGGGCAATTCATGGTCTATAAAGTAGTGCCCAGGCCATGTGCTGTGGAGAGGAGGAACTTTATACCCGGCTTTGATTCCAATGCCTGCCTATATAGCACAGTATCACACTATCAAATAAAAAGGTGACAACTAAGTGGGACATCTATTTATAGTTTCAATCCTGCCATGGGAAAACATGTTTTTAAATATACATCTTCCCTGTGTGGGTTTTAGTGCCCCATTTTGGCTCCCCAACAAGTATGTCATAAAAGTCAAATTCCCTGTATGGCTTTTAGTGCCCCATTTTGGCTCCCCAACAAGTATGTCATAAAAGTCAAATTCCCTGTATGGGTTTTAGTGCCCCATTTTGGCTCCCCAACAAGTATGTCATAAAAGTCAAATTCCCTGTATGGGTTTTAGTGCCCCATTTTGGCTCCCCAACAAGTATGTCATAAAAGTCAAATTCCCTGTATGGGTTTTAGTGCCCCATTTTGGCTCCCCAACAAGTATGTCATAAAAGTCAAATTCCCTGTATGGCTTTTAGTGCCCCATTTTGGCTCCCCAACAAGTATGTCATAAAAGTCAAATTCCGTGTGTGGGTTCCGGGCCGTATTATAGGGAAAACAAGAATAGACCCACTGCCTACCCAAAAGCATGTTGTAAGAGTACTAATTGGGAGCTTCCCTCGAAGTTGGAGTGCATCTGCCTAAGAAGCAAGGAACCAGCAGTCTGCATACAAATGAGTCAGGTCTGTAAAACGGATGCACACGCAACACTCAGGTTCTGGAACAGGACTGCAGTTCAGAGGTGGATGGACAGCCAGAACTTTCCGCCAGAGTTTACAGCTGGTGAACACGAAGAAGAAGATAAAAGTCAAATAATTAGGCGTGTTTCCTTTGAAGACAAAGTGTACCTGCCTGAGAGGCGAGGGCCCAGCAATCTAAATACAAATAAGCCACATATATAAAACAGATGTGAGTGCAAACGTTTTGGAACAAGACAGGAGCAGACTGACCATAGCTGCAACCAAAGTTTACAGACTGTGAATGTGAGGATGAAAATGTGAATTTTGTGGCTAATGTTTTCCATTTCTTCTTTGATCCAGTCAGGGTTGATTAACGACACCAAGTGGTTCCTGTCTTTCCGCTTTCACGACTATTTCATTTATCAGCAAGAAGTACTGGAGGCTGACATGGACATGCTCACTGCCTTTATGACGTACAACATCTTTCATCAGTGCAATCCTCTACAGGTGAGATTTTCCTTATCTTCTTCATCCTCATCATTGCAACCCTTTACAGGTGAGATTTTATTTATCTTCTTCATCCTCATCATTGCAACCCTCTATATGTGAGATTTTCTTTATCTTCTTCATCCTCATCATTGCAACCCTTTACAGGTGAGATTTTTAAAATCTTCTTCCTCCTCATCATTGCAACCCTCTACATGTGAGATTTTCTTTATCTTTTTCATCCTCATCATTGCAACCATTCTCCTCATCATTTCCCCATTCTCTAGCTTGATGAGCATGTTTGACATTTGAGGAAAACTTTGTATCTCATTTCTCCATTCTCTAGCTTGATGAGCATGTTTGATATTTGAGGAAAACTTTTAAAACATCAAAATTGTTACACCTTCCCCTCCGCCCGTAAATAGTTCATCTTTACATGTGCAGATAGGATACCATTGTATGATTAATGATTTTAAAATGGTGATGGTACATACCAGATTTGTTATCCATTCGTTCTCAATTCTGCCTCCACTTTCCTACTCAGTAGACACTAGTAAGACCCATTATCCCCCACCTCCTTCAGCTAAATCCAGTAATGACACATTCTTTTCCTTTCCTCATCAGTGGTTCTAGTGTTTATAAAATGTCATGGTCTTGTTTTTTTTCTTACAGATATTAGAGTTTATGTTGAAGAACATTGCAGTAGTGCTTGAGAAACTTCACACTGTTGCCATGGAAACAAACACAGATGTCATCAGAGAAATGGATGCAAGATTAGAAAGCACCTGTACAAATTTGTGTGCGCTATTCAACACAAAACCCCAAGTCCTGGAGAGATGGAAACCCCGTCTGATTGACTTCATGAGGGCATGGAGAAGATCCTGCCTGTCTTGTGTTAGTGCCAATGTTTCAGAATTGTTTTGGTGTGTGCAGACATTAGAGTTCCACCTGTCTGATCATGCTACTGTGATCGACTGTGTGTGCTTGAAGACAGGTACTCATCTTGTGTGCTACGAGAAGCTGCTCAGATCAAACCTCTTCAAGAAGACACTGATACGGGTCGTGGACTTCTTCTTAGTGATTGCCTGCTGCAACCAAGAATGTGATCTGAACGACATGCAGTACATTCCAACACCATATTTTGATGATGTCAAAGACTCGACGTTCAAATGGGGGCTGTGCACAACATGTGCCCCAGAAAAACTGAAAAAATGGTTTGCCTCTCTGTTGGAAGTTAACCCACACAGTAAAGTAGTCCCTATAGAAGCTAAGTTGACTGTTAAAAAAATATCCTTTTTGGATTGGAACAAACTCACAACTATTAAAAGCATCTCTCAAGTAGTAAAAGAGCTTCCTTCTTGCATCAGAGAATCTGATGATGATACAGCAATCAGAGAATCTGATGATGATACAGCACTTAGAGAAGCTGATGATACACCAATCAGAGAATCTGATGATACAGCAGTCAGAGAATCTGATCATACATTAGTCAGAGAAGCTGATGATACAGCAATCAGAGAATCTGATGATACATCAGTCAGAGAAGCTGATGATACAGCAGAATCTGATGATACGATTAGAATGTCTGTTACACTTGAAAGAGTGCCAGCCTCATCGCTGAATGTTCTCAGAGTTGTGATGCCTTCATGTTCTGCAACCTTCCAGAAGAACGAATGCAAAATCTTGGTTGTGTTAGCACCAATGGCAGAAATGGCTACCCAATTGTTGGCAACCGATGAAGGTATGTAGTTGTAGCTTGTATCTTTTGTTGTATATTTGTTTATTCTAGAAATGTTGGCCACTTAACTAATGATACTTAATACATGTCAAAGTATAAACCTTTATATATATATATATATATATATATATATATATATATATATATATATATATATATATATATATATATATATATATATATATATATGATCCAGTTGTTGTATATATATTGTGTAATCCTATGTCTGTTGCTTTCAAAGCCTCCCCCCTCCCATTTTTATTTATTAGTTGTAATATAAATTTGTAGGGGAATTAGGTAAAGAGAATAATTTACTTGTGTCCGTAAAACCATATTAAAAATGAATAATGTCACTGCTTTCCTTAATTAAAGTTTTCTCTGAAATTAATTTAGGCATCTTCTTGTGAGCGGGGCAAAATCTTCATTTGTTTTGTATATTTTCTGTTTGTTGTTTTTTGTGGTTGGTTTATTTTCTGTGTTGTTTTTTCTGGTTGGTATATTTTCTGTGTTGTTGTTTTTTCTGGTGGTTATATTTTTTGTGTTGTTGTTCTTCTGGTTGGTATATTTTCCGTGTTGTTGTTTTTCTGGTTGGTATATTTTCTGTGTTGTTTTTCTGGTTGGTATACTTTTTTTTTTTCTTTTCTGGTTGGTATATTTTCTGTGTTGTTGTTTTTCTGGTTGGTATATTTTCTGTGTTTTTCTGGTTGGTATATTTTCTGTGTTGTATTTCTGGTTGGTATATTTTCTGTGTTGGTGTTTTTCTGGTTGGTATTTTTTCTAGGATGCACTTCTACAGATGTATATATTTGTTCAGTGACTGTTTAATTATACAACACAGAAGCAATAAAGAAATAATAATCTCTGTCTGCTTCAGAGACTGACAGGCGGCTGGTGCGCTCTCCCAAACTGGAGCTGTCTTTCTATGATATTGAAATGGGCACTTGGTGCCGTGGCCCTCAGCTGGATTTGCCCATCCCCGGCGTCATGCTGGAAAAACATGCATGGAGGATTGCCTTTTTGGACAGTTGCCTTTACATGTTCAGGTAAGAGAAACATACGCATGTAACTTAAGCATCTTCTTTTTATTCTTAGCGTTCACTGTCTGTAAACTTCAGGCAGAAAGTTCCCATTCTTCCCTCCCTCTGAACTTTAGTCTTGTTCTAAAACTTGAAATTTGCCTGCACTTTAATTTGGTACATGTGGCTTATTTGTATGGCTAATGAAGACACAGTTTTAGGGGTGCTAGGTTGGTCATGCATCTTAGTACACTTGTATCTTCAGCAAGGCACTGTTGTCATTTTAAAGTGACAGGTTCCATTCCCAGTGTGGTAAATATAGCTTTTGATTTTGTATGTTGTTTAGGGTGTCCTTCTATCTTTCTGCTTCTTTTTTTTTGGTACCTTTCTGTGCACGTCTTTTATTTGTATGCAGCCTGTAGGTTCTTGGTCTCTCAGGCAGGCCTCTGAGGAATCATCCCTACTAAGTTGTCTTTTTCAAATATGCCTTTGTGAGCAGTTTTGTCTTCTTGACATGTAGTTAAGTACGCAGATGGAGAGATTTAAGGTTGAGTGGTAATAGCCGTGAAAACAAAGAGCCATCTATATGTTAACTCTTGACATGTGGTTAAGTCCCCAGATGGAGAGATTTAAGGTTGAGTGGAAATAGCAGTGAAAACAGAGAGCCATCTATATGTTAACTCTTGACATGTGGTTAAGTCCCCAGATGGAGAGATTTAAGGTTGAGTGGTAATAGCAGTGAAAACAGAGAGCCATCTATATGTTAACTCTTGACATGTGGTTAAGTCCCCAGATGGAGAGATTTAAGGTTGAGTGGTAATAGCAGTGAAAACAGAGAGCCATCTGCATGTTAACTCTTGACAGGTTAACTCTTTGAATTCCTTGTGAGGGTGACTTGAATCATGACTAACAGTGAAATGCCTCAAACATGTGGATAACAAACACATTACCAGCCTTGATGGAAATCAGGCACGGCCATATGTTTTGTGCTAATTCATGACCTGGTTGTTTCTCAATTTGTTGATCTGCAAATGTGAAGCTTCAGTAGAGGTACACGCTCTCTTAGCTTTTTCTGAGCTTGGAGAGGGGATGGAGACTTCTGCATATTCTTTTTGGAGATGATACTTTTGTATCAGGCCAAGAGACAGATTGCTCTGATGAATGTAAGCCTTTCACGGCTCAGTTGAAGCAAATAACAGGGCATGCCAAGGATTCTCAAAACAAGACAAATGTTTAAATGGCCTGTACAAATATGTTGACATCATGTTTCTGGGGCACACAAGAGGGGGTGTTTTAAATAAGACTGTGCTGCCAATTGTAGCAGCAAAGAAATATCTTGATTTCATGTAAGGGTACGTGAAAAAGAATAATTGTATATGAGTATCCTTGTGTTTTGTCTTACCAGAATGTAAATATAGGAAGTTATTGTTCTCATTATTATATATGTTCAGTCAATACTAAGTGATTAGTATATGCCAGGATTATTCTACTGGGGGGCCAAATCTGGGCTGTAGAAGCCTCACAGGACGCCTGCAGATCATTGGCCGGTTGTATCGTATTAATCTTTCTATGCTGGTCCGGGACAATCTCCATTTTCGGCCCCAGGATAAACTTCGTTGAATAGCCCTGCTGTATGCTATTTAAGGAACAAGTTAGAGCAGCAGGTTCCCGTACATCTCAAGTTGATGTTGGTCAAATGTTTCAGCCCTTTGCCTTCCTCGCACAGTCTGAGGATGGACCTAGCCATGTGTTAGACCAGGTCCTTTACAGAACACCACACTTATCACAGCATGCCGGACAGAAACTCAGTCTCCTCAAATCTCTTGTCTCACGCATTTCCTACCCAAGTGGTCAATTATATTTTGTGCCGGTCCACCCTCTCCATATTTCCTGCTGCCGTGTTCTCCATTTCAGTTCTTTCCAGGCCACCATGGTACTTGATATATGACCCTAATATTTTAGTTTCTGAGAGATGATGTTTGCGAGCCAGTCGTCCTTGATATTTGCATCCTTTTATGTCAGTATTTGTTTTCATCTTGGTCTGTGATATTCTGAGAATCTTTCTACAGCATTTCAGCTTTGAAGCCCGTTTTCTTTCTCAGAGACTGTAAGATAGCCCACCATTCACATCCGATTTTGCTGCAGGGAAGATGCCTGCTGTCATTTTGATTTTCCTTGCTGGTGCTTAACCATGCACCTTTAATGTTGTTTAATCTTTGTATTACCATGGCCATCCTCATTTTAACTTCCACTGGTCTCTATTATGTGTGGTTTAAAAAAAAAATGGAACCTGGATATTCAAAATGTCTGACATTTTCAGACTGTTCGTCATTTATTGTTGTTTTTTTTCTTTAGATGCAGAAACAAGTTTAAATCTTCACTTTGTGTTTTGGACAGACTGGCTTAGATAATATTGTAGACTATGTTAGTGTATGTTTTGAGATGCATTATATTTTATGTGTGGCCATTATATGTTAGGTAATGTATTATATTAGGTATATATTAGGTATGTCATATGTTTAGTACACATTAAGCATAACTTTGTATTACAATTGAGCACATTTTGATTTCCACAGCCTGGGGCATGCTGTTGGCCTCCAGTACAACACTTTAACAAACACTTGGTTTCGTCTAGAGTGTCACGACATCTTTTCTTCCCACACCAATGCTGCCCCTGTGAGAAGTGTTATTCCAATAAAGGTCGGAAGGAAGTTGATTGTTCTCTCCATGGGCCGTGAGTCCCAGCCTGATGGGACATTCTTGACACAACAGCATTATTTTGAGATGCAGGACGATTGTAGGACATTTAATAAGGTAGCCTCAGTAGAAGGTGACCAACTGGACTTGCCTGTGACTCAGTGGACAGTCTGTGACAGCACTCTAGTCACGATTAAGTCCAGCACTATGGTGCACAGGTCCCTGTCTCACATTCAGTACATCCATTTTTATAATGCAGAAACGAGAAAAGTACGCACACATGAAGCTGTTTGTACCATGGAGGCAGGAGTGAAGGTTGTGGCTAGGGACCAGATTATTTATCTGCTCAACAACGATGGCTGGTGCCGAAAGTATGATGTCCAAAGGGCAGCCTGGGCTGAAATGCAGAGATATCCATCAATGGCTAAGTCGACCACCTGGAAACATGGTAATGAAGCAACATACCCTGCACTGACACATGTGGCTTGCCATGACGGCTGCTCACGGTGGGAGGTGTTATCTGGCCAAGATAGTATCCATTCTGGCATGCTAGAGATGGTGATCACCAGCGATGCAGAGCTTGAGGTAGTGCACCACCCCTCGCCCCCATTTCAGTTTATGACTGCATTATCTCCGAGCTCAATGTCAAGGACACAGCTGAATGCCATGGAGCAACCACTTTTTGCCCAGGTTGACAACCTGTGGTTAGATTTTTCTTTTTATAAGAAGTTCGAAATATGAAATGTGGCTCTTCCAATGCAGTGTATGAGCACTAGTTTTGGGTACACTTCTTTTTTTCAGTGGCATGACTGACTGACCAGGCAGCTATGTAGTAATAGTAAATGACAACATGAGTTGGTTGAGGCTGTATGGGGGTGGGAGGGGGGTAAAGGAAGAGGAGAGAAAAGCGATAATGTCAAATGGACCTTTTGAACAAAGGAGTCTTGATTGTAAACTTGCTTTTTTCTCAGCACAGGGTCAGCGAGTTCATAGATCAAGGGAAATAATTCAAGTAGTGAAGAGTTGTTACTCCTTGAGCATATTTTTATGTCACAGTACACTTGCCATTTGCTTTATGATCTTATAATACAGATTTGTACAAACTAATGATCTGTTTAGTCTAACCCTCAGTCTTTCAGGTGAAGTTCTTTTATTATTATTCTTATGCAATTGCAGGTTTTAAGTTCTGATGTTATATAACTTGCTGTGTCTCATTCTGTAGCAAACATGGAACAGTCTTTTTTGTGGTGATTTTGGTCACAGGCATGAGGGAGAGTTTACGTCGCTATTCTGTATATATGGGGATACTTGGTTTCTTGCCTCAAGGACCAGCAGGCTTTGTGCTGGTTTTACAGATCTTCCTGCATGACTCGTGACACACGTCCATGTCGTGCATCACAGATAATGGCAAATACCAGTCTCAACTTAGCTGGCAAGTATCTGTGCGAAAATAAATGCTCGCAGAAGTTGGATGTTTCAGCCAGAAGGTGAAAATGTCACAGCTATGCTGTAAACAGGCACAATTAATTTATTATGTCTCTCAGACAAGCGATGCAGAAGAAGAATCTCAACCAGAACTATGATTCTCCTGGCTAAAAGTTTATTTTGGTTTTTAAACTTACTCATTTTAGATGTTCCCCCATGTTGTTTTAACGTTCTTTCTTCTCATGGACGAGGGTATTTTGTATAGTATATTGGATGAAGCAGAACTGACCTTCAGGACAAGCTCATAGGCAGTAAGTCTCCTCGCAGGGAAGATTCAAGGGTATGAATGCTGGCAGTAAGTCTCCTCGCAGGGAAGATTCAATGGTATGAATGCTGGCAGTAAGTCTCCTCGCAGGGAAGATTCAAGGGTATGAATGCTGGCAGTAAGTCTCCTCCCAGGGAAGATTCAAGGGTATGAATGCTGGCAGTAAGTCTCCTCCCAGGGAAGATTCAAGGGTATGAATGCTGGCAGTAAGTCTCCTCCCAGGGAAGATTCAAGGGTATGAATGCTGGCAGTAAGTCTCCTCCCAGGGAAGATTCAAGGGTATGAATGCTGGCAGTAAGTCTCCTCCCAGGGAAGATTCAAGGGTATGAATGGAAGATTCAAGGGTATGAATGCTGGCAGTAAGTCTTCTCCCAGGGAAGATTCAAGGGTATGAATGCTGGCAGTAAGTCTTCTCCCAGGGAAGATACAAGGGTATGAATGCTGGCAGTAAGTCTCCTCCCAGGGAAGATTCAAGGGTATGAATGCTGGCAGTAAGTCTTCTCCCAGGGAAGATTCAAGGGTATGAATGCTGGCAGTAAGTCTTCTCCCAGGGAAGATACAAGGGTATGAATTCTGGCAGTCCTTGCGCTGGCTAGTCATCCACATGTCAGAAGTGTGCTAACTGGTCAAGTCCATATATCAATTGTGGCCAACCATTTGGGTTTGCGGGCCACTTGTCATTTTATAAATCACTGATGATGAACCAGAGATAACTAACACAGAAAACGTTTAAAAAGGAAAGGGAAAATATTTCTAATAAATAGATTTTACACTTTTTGGTGGACCAGTCCACTAGATGTCAGTTGTAGAGAGACTTGGCTGCTCACTAGGCAGTCATGTCAGACAGTATGATACAGACCCCAGCGCTCCATATCATGTGTTGCCGTTTCACTAGTAGATTCTGGTTAACTACCCCTGCTCTACAAGTTTGCCCTACCCCAGAAGACAGACTTGAGAAGTTTTGTTCAGAAATGTTCCTCCATGCTCTGTCCCCAGTATAACTTCCCCGTCCATCTTCAGTATTACAAAGATAAAAGCTTATGAATCTAGAATATCTGCTGTCTATGTTCCCTTCACCCACAATTGATCTAGACACTAGAACACATACTAATGTTTGATGCCTTTACAAGTGACAGCCACTGATGCTGTATATAGCTTGACAAGTGACAGCCATTGATGCTGTATATAGCTTGACAAGTGACAGCTACTGATGCTGTATATGGCTTGACAAGTGACAGCCACTGATGCTGTATACAGCTTGACAAGTGACAGCCACTGATGCTGTATATAGCTTGACAAGTGACAGCCATTGATGCTGTATACAGCTTGACAAGTGACAGCCACTGATGCTGTATACAGCTTGACAAGTGACAGCCACTGATGCTGTATATAGCTTCACAAGTGACAGCCATTGATGCTGTATATAGCTTGACAAGTGACAGCCACTGATGCTGTATATGGCTTGACAAGTGACAGCCACTGATGCTGTATACAGCTTCACAAGTGACAGCCATTGATGCTGTATATAGCTTGACAAGTGACAGCCACTGATGCTGTATAAAGCTTCACAAGTGACAGCCACTGATGCTGTATACAGCTTGACAAGTGACAGCCACTGATGCTGTATACAGCTTGACAAGTGACAGCCACTGATGCTGTATACAGCTTGACAAGTGACAGCCACTGATGCTGTATACAGCTTGACAAGTGACAGCCACTGATGCTGTATACAGCTTGACAAGTGACAGCCACTGATGCTGTATACAGCTTGACAAGTGACAGCCATTTATGCTGTATATAGCTTGACAAGTGACAGCCACTGATGCTGTATACAGCTTGACAAGTGACAGCCACTGATGCTGTATATAGCTTGACAAGTGACAGCCATTGATGCTGTATATAGCTTTACAAGTGACAGCTACTGATGCTGTATATGGCTTGACAAGTGACAGCCACTGATGCTGTATACAGCTTGACAAGTGACAGCCACTGATGCTGTATATAGCTTCAAAAGTGACAGCCACTGATGCTGTATATAGCTTGACAAGTGACAGCCACTGATGCTGTATATAGCTTCACAAGTGACAGCCACTGATGCTGTATACAGCTTGACAAGTGACAGCCACTGATGCTGTATATAGCTTCACAAGTGACAGCCACTGATGCTGTATACAGCTTGACAAGTGACAGCCACTGATGCTGTATATAGCTTCACAAGTGACAGCCACTGATGCTGTATACAGCTTGACAAGTGACAGCCACTGATGCTGTATATAGCTTCACAAGTGACAGCCACTGATGCTGTATATAGCTTGACAAGTGACAGCCACTGATGCTGTATATAGCTTCACAAGTGACAGCCACTGATGCTGTATATAGCTTGACAAGTGACAGCCACTGATGCTGTATACAGCTTGACAAGTGACAGCCACTGATGCTGTATATAGCTTCACAAGTGACAGCCACTGATGCTGTATACAGCTTGACAAGTGACAGCCACTGATGCTGTATACAGCTTGACAAGTGACAGCCACTGATGCTGTATAAAGCTTGACAAGTGACAGTCACTGATGCTGTATATAGCTTCACAAGTGACAGCCACTGATGCTGTATATAGCTTCACAAGTGACAGCCACTGATGCTGTATACAGCTTGGTACTCTGAACTTCTCAAGTGTGCATTGAGAGATCACTAGTGTTGTCAGAGATATATTGTATTATTATGGTGATAACTTAGCAGTTTATCAAGGAGGTGGGTCCCTTTGTGTAAGTGGCTTAGATGATGGCAGTTCATCAGGGTGAGGGGGGAGCGTGTATGAGTGGTTTTAGCTGATGGCAGTTCATCCGTGGGGGAGGGAGCGTGTATGAGTGGTTTTAGCTGATGGCAGTCCATCAGTGTTGGATAGGTGTTGAGCCATTTGCCTTGTGCCCTGAAGGTTGTAGGTTCATTTCACCAACTGCACTGCTTGATTCACAAGTGCAGTTTTCATAGAGATCCCTGGGGATTCCTTACTGGGGCCTCAGAGCTTGTACTTGGTGCAACCTCATGAAAAGATATAGAAGCAAATGAAAACTAGTCAGCTACACATTATCACAGTCGCAAATGCCAAATGAACGGTGTGGCTAGAAAGCTTTCATCAGCACATGACATAGATAGACAGTGTAACAGTTACAAACAAGAATACACAGTCCCCTAATAGGTTATCTCTGAAAGAAATACTCATGTGCATTGTGCAACACTCGGCTGAGGGGTTCATGTACTTTATGCAACACTCAGCTGATGGGTTCATGTACTTTGTGCAACACTCAGCTGATGGGTTCATGTACTTTGTGCAACACTCAGCTGATGGGTTCATGTACTTTGTACAACACTCGGCTGAGTGGTTCATGTACTTTGTGCAACACTCGGCTGAGGGGTTCATGTACATTGTGCAACACTCAGCTGATGGGTTCATGTACTTTGTGCAACACTCAGATTATCGGTTAATGCACTTTGTGCAACATTCGGGTAATGGGTTCATGTACTTTGTGCAACATTCAGGTAATGGGTTGATGTACTTTGTGCAACACTTGGCTGATGGGTTCATGTACTTTGTGCAACACTCAGCTGATGGGTTCATGTACTTTGTGCAACATTCGGCTGATGGGTTCATGTACTTTGTGCAACATTCGGCTGATGGGTTCATGTACTTTGTGCAACACTCGGCTTATCGGTTAATGTACTTTGTGCAACATTCAGGTAATAGGTTGATGTACTTTGTGCAACACTTGGCTGATGGTTTCATGTATTTTGTGCAACACTCAGCTGATGGGTTCATGTACTTTGTGCAACATTCGGCTGATGGGTTCATGTACTTTGTGCAACATTGGGCTGATGGGTTTGTTCAGAGAGGCTGCACTGCAGAGGGGGTAACCTGATGCAAGCAAGTCCATCCTTTTTAACTTTATATAGACTTTTCAGAATCAGGGAGTTTAGGTTTTTATTTTTCCAGCAGTGTAAGCTCAGATGGGGAGAGCAAGAAATCTGTTACATAAGAAACAATATCACACTGTTTGCATGTTGTATGTTTAATCAGAAACAGTGTGATTCTTGGCAGCCTTCATGTGTTTGTGACTGTAAATATTCAGTGAACTAAACACTCTTAGTTTTTCATATATAGTTTTATATTTCCCAAGTGTATTTCTTGTTGAGTAACTTTTATGTGTGGGCTGTTGTAACTATTTGATGAAATTAGTAATCACCTGTAGATTAATGAACTGGTTTTGTTCTAGAAGTAAAGGACCCTTCTCAACGACTTCAGGCATATCGGGCTAGATCTATGTTCTATATACCAATCAGTTCTAGGTGGATGATATAGTCGGTATCATGCCGGCTGCCTTTACTTCCTAGCACTCCACCTGGGGCCCATTTAAGGCTGGATTACCTGAGAGCCAAAGTCATTTTTGCAAACAAAATTCGGGACACTTAAATTTACTTTATGTAATTGTTATAAACAGCCTTCATACGTCTTGCTGTAAATATTAAATGACAAATAATAATTTTTAATTTGCGGACTGCAGTAGTTACTCATCATCTTTCTATAGGTTTTGGGCCCCACCTTGTAAGGGAAGAAAACAGACCCACTGCCTCCTGATGAGCAGATTGTAAAAGGTTTCTTTGTTTTGGAGTCAGAGTGCACCTGCCTGAGATATGAGGACCTAATAGTCAGCATACAAATAAGCCAGATCTGTAAAATGGATGTGCATACAAAACTCAAGCTCTGGAATACGACTCAAGTTCAGATGTTGGCGAACAACCAGAACTTTCTTTCGGAAGTTTACAGCCAGTGAAGTTACTAGACAGATGTCATTTGTAAGCTTGCTGTACAATTTTATTGCCACAAACTATACGGTGTATGTTTAATGACTGGATTTCTGCAATCAGTCATTAGCGCATGGTCACTAAATGTGTCTATTAGGTCATGTTTCAAGCCCTATGTTAACATTAGTTTAGAATATCACCGCTATCTATGGGTGTTTCAGCAATTGATCTTAGCTATAATGGTGTTAACAATTGGAGAAAGATGATATTTTTGGTTGAGTATCTGTTGTTTAACGGTGGCAGTTATTCAAAATGTGGGTTTTCAACAATTTATGACGTCATTTCCTGATTCTCAAGTGCCTGATCCTAATGCTGTTAGCGATTGAACCAGTAGAACGGATCGTGAATAGAGCTGTAATGTGGAGAATAGTACCCAGAATAAGACACACTGTAGCAGCATATGCTGCATAAACTCCAAAGATGGTGATACACAAATAGGAACAGTAATATTTAAAAAAAATAGTCAATAAACATACACCATGTGTATATTTTAATTTACCAGATGTGTTTTTAAGCAGCTTCCATTTGTTTCTGTAAATATTTAAAGAAGGAAACCATATTTTAAAATCACCTAATGCGTTTTTACTAAGCTGTCACATTTGTCTGTTGCAGTAAATATTTCATCAAATGTCTGGTTATGTCATACGTGTTTGTTGTTATTGATTAGATTCTGTGTGTGCAGTGCAGTATTACCCAAACCACACTAGTTCTTTTGTCAGTTGAATTTTTGTATATCTTCTTCTTTGTGTTCACCAGCTGATAACTCCAGCTAACACCAGCTGTTAACTCCAGCAAAATGTTGTTCGTCCACTTCTAAACTTAGGTTTTGTTTTAGAAGTTGAGTTTGCCTGCACAACTGTTTTACAGATCTGGGTTATTTGTATGCAGGTTGTTGGCTCATATCTTTTCATGCTGACGGACTATGACTTCAGAGAAAACATCCCTAATTAGTTGACTTTTGTGACATTCTTGTTAGGGACAGCGTCTGCTTTCTTCACCCACAATAAAGCCAGAGAACACACACAAGGATCTTGTACATAAAGTCTATACTTTCTTCACCCACAATAAAGCCACAGAACACACACAGGGATCTTGTACATAAAGTCTATACTTTCTTCACCCACAGTAAAGCCACAGAACACACACAGGGTTCTTGTACATAAAGTCTATACTTTCTTCACCCACAATAAAGCCACAGAACACACACACAAGGATCTTGTACATAAAGTCTATACTTTCTTCACCCACAATAAAGCCACAGAACACACAGGGATCTTGTACATAAAGTCTATGCTTTCTTCACCCACAGTAAAGCCACAGAACACACACAGGGTTCTTGTACATAAAGTCTATACTTTCTTCACCCACAATAAAGCCACAGAACACACACACAGGGATCTTGTACATAAAGTCTATACTTTCTTCACCCACAATAAAGCCACAGAACACACACAGGGTTCTTGTACATAAAGTCTATACTTTCTTCACCCACAATCAAGCCACAGAACACACACAGGGATCTTGTACATAAAGTCTATACTTTCTTCACCCACAATCAAGCCACAGAACACAAAAAAAAACTAAGCTTTGCAGATGAAACGGTCTTTCTATCAAACAGTGTCTAAAGATAAGAACAGCTAATCCTGTCAAAAGATGCCACGCAGAACTAAATGTTTTTTAATTTAAAATAAAAACAAAAAATAATTAATTAATAAATACAAGTCTGCAGCTAAAGCTTTACGTTAACTAAAAACTACACTTAGCGATGATTTTAAAAATATTACAAATTTTTGTTTGAATACATGGCTCAGCAGTTAACAACAACAGTGATTCCCACCAGAAGTTAGAGACTTGCTTTAGAAATGCTTATGCTGAATAATAAGAACACATGGCACAAAATCAGCAAACAACCGAAAGTGAAAATTGTGATAGCATGCAACACACGGATGTGAACTGTGTCGTGGACCTCTTTTGCAATCACTAAAAAAATAAATAAATGGAGCTTGTGAAATCAAATGTCACAGAACAAATCTCAGTCATCCTTATGTAACAGGTACTTTGCAGAACATCGCTCTCATCACTGTCTGTATGTCTGATAGAAATTCGCCAGATTTCCCGCCTCGTGCACTCTCTCACCCGAGGGGTCATTTATATCCTGTTCCCATCTTAGTATTTGTCGGACCCTGCCCTTTTTTCCTGACACCATGCCTTCTGCTGCCCTTCTTTGCTGGCACCATGCCTTCTGCTGCCTTTCTTTCCTGGCACCACGCCTTCTGCTGCCCTTCTTTCCTTGCACCATGCCTTCTGCTGCCCTTCTTTCCTGGCACCATGCCTTCTGCTGCTTTTCTTTTTAATCCGATGTTGGGCTCGATATGGCCAACTATTTTAGTTTCCGAAACAAGATGTGGTTTAATAGCCAGTCTTCCATGATGTTCAGTCGTTTAAGGTGTCAGTATTTCTTTCTTCTTGGTATAGGGTATTCTGAGAATCTGTCTATAGCTTTCAGTTCAAAACCCCTTTATCCACATCCGTTTATTTCTGCAGTGAAAAAGCTTCTTCTTTTTTCTTTTGTCAAAATCTGCTTGTGCCGCTAGGCGTCTCAGTCTATCAGATGATCGGCAACCGAGCCAGGGCGCGCTCAGTCGCTTCATATGCTGTGATGTTATGAAGTCTCAAGTTGTCAGTGACTCCTTCAATACATCTTCTTCTTGGTCTTTCCCTGCCTCTTGGTGTTTCGATTTTCATGTTGTATGCTCTTGATGCTGGCATCGTTGGTTCCATTCTCATTAGGTGACCAAACCATTTCATTCTTTGCTTCTCAATAAATTTAACGATGGGTATGGTTCCAATAGTTCTTGTAATCACATCGTTTCTCACTCGATCTCTTCTGGTTTTATTCGCAGCCATTCTCAAACATCTCATTTCACAGGTGGTTAGTCTTCTCTCGTGTTCTTTTGTTAATGTCCAAGTCTGACATTGATAACCTAATGTCGGTATAAAGATTGTATTTATAATTTGTCTTTTTATCTCAGCTGGGACAGCAGGGTGTTTTAAAATTGGGGCAAGCTGGTATGCGACATTGTTGGTTTGTTGGATTCTTGCTTCGATCTCTCTGTCTATTTTACCATTGGATGTAAAGATACTTCCCAAGTATTTAAATTCTTGCACTTGTTTTAGGCTGTGATCTAGAATCTTTATGTCGATGGTCTGTTGCTCTCTACTTATGCTCATGACTTCTGTCTTTTCAGTATTGATCTTCATATGATGCTTGAGGGAACTGTCGTGTAGTAGGTTTATGTGGTCTTGCAGCTGTTTACTATCACTGTGAAATAGGCATTGATCGTCGGCAAAGAGCAGCTCATTGAAGTCATCCTGTTTATCGACATTTGTTGGTGTTATGTCTATTTTATTAATATTGTCCATAAATATTATGAAAAGTAAAGGTGATAATACACAACCTTGTCTTACTCCTGATGTTACTGGGAACCAGTCTGTGATGCCAGCTCTTGTTCTAATGGCGCTTTCACTTTGTCTATAAATAGCCCTAACACAATCTAAAATTGTTCCATTTATACCGTAATTTTCAAGAACTTTCCATAATAAATTTCTGTTTACTCTATCGAAAGCTTTTTCTTGATCTATAAAAGCGATGTTCATTTGATGTCTGTGTTCTATTGTCTTTTCGCTAACTTGTCTTAAAGCAAAAATAGCGTCAGTACACCCTCTTCCTTTCCTAAATCCGACCTGTGATGGGCTCAGAATCGGTTCTACAACGGATCTAATTCGTTGTTCCAGAATTTTGGCAAACAGTGAAAAAGCGAACCCTCAAAATTTTGACTTTGATTTGCTGACATTCTTAAGTTCACGACCCGAATATTCTTGTATAGCTCATAAACAGTTTCGTAAAGTAAAACACTTTGGCCACGTTAAACGCCGCTGTGGTTTGGAAAGAACAATGCTGGGTGACACGGTTCCTGGAAGAGGGGAGCAGACGACGACAAGTATGATGCGGACACAGAATATCAAGTACACCCTTGGCGGTAAAGTTGGCAGTTGACTGAGTGGCTTTCCGGCTTGGAGTGACGACAGCGGAATTCTGCAAAGTATTTGCTACATGACGAGAGCTGGAAAAAGGTCTCAATTAATCAGCCAACAGGTCCAGTACAGAACGTCGCTCTCGTCACGGCACACTAGAGTCTCCCTTTCTTTAGTCAAATCTCCAGCCCTATGCGCTTTCATAGCCTATGCATTGTGAATATCCGGTGTCCACCTTCATGAAGGTCTGTCTCTGCCTCGTTCTCTGGAAACGGTACCCTCCACTAGCGTTTGCTCTCCGGGTCACCATGACTTTTAACATGTCCAAGTTATCCCAACCTTCAGGACAGGATGCTGTTTGTGAGGCAATTCTCCTCGATGCTTAGATCATATATAATGTCGATGTTTATCTTCTTCTTGGCCCCTGGTATTCAAAAACTGTTTCTGTAGACTGTCAGAATTAAAGGTTCAAGTCGAGGGGATCGACTTCATTGCACAGGGTTTTATCCCATATGACTCAGTCTCCCTCCGCAGAACGGCTAGCCACCTGCCGAGAGTGATGCGCATAGCACGAACTCTGTAGCTTCGGCGACGATCCCCAAGGATCTCCATACAAATTGCACTCGTGATCAGAATGGCTCAGCCGTAGAACGAACCCACGGCCTCCAGAGCGCCAGGCAAACTGCTTAACCACGTCGCCATGGAAAAGGCAGATAGCCTCAATCAGCCGTGTATGCTGGAGAGAATTGTGTCGTCTGTGTCCTAGGATTGGTTAGATACACATACAATGTAATTTAAGTGTAAAAAAATAAAAGTGAATATAGAGATTAAACGACCGGTGACAGAACACGGTGTCGAGCATCCATACCTGTGCTGTGTAATTGTTTGACATCTGATTTATATTCATAATGTATGCAAGTTATTTGTATACATAATGTGGGTGTTCTGCGTTTGCAACTGTTTTTAACGATCACACGTGGACATACTTAATGAGAAATCACAACAGCTAGGTCTGAAAATCCATAAGGGAAAGACAACGATAATGAGAATAAATCAGGCAAATAGTAATGTGGTTTCTCTTAAAGTTATCCAACTCCAAGACACGGAGTCGTACATCTATTTGGGCAGTAATGTAGATTCAGATGGGGGAACTGATAGAGATACTAAAATACGAATACAAAAGACAAGAGGTGTTTTTCCAACACTAGGAATTTGTGAAGGTCAGAAAAAAAAATTAAAACTAGTACTTAAAATGTTTAATTTCAATGTCAAATCAGTACTTCGTATGTAGCGGAAACACGGACAACAACTACATGTGGCTATGCAAAGACGAATTAGTAAACGTATCTGGCTTGGTTTTTGCAAAATAAACCAATTGTCAGAGGCCAGTTCGGCTATGGGAAGCACAACAGATGTCCTATAGTGAATCATCACATTTGTACGAGTTGACCTTTAGTACAACTCAGTATGCGAACGGACAGCTCGTCCACGCAATAAGCCGTGCCCAGTTTAGAGGCCAGGTCGAATTCACTCAGCTGACACGGAGTGCTGCGGATTGAGCCATGAACTTGGCGGAAAGGCTTTGTCCAAGCGGGTTTGGGGGAGTTGTGTGAGGACAGTTGTGTAGGACGGTTGTGTGCTGGTTGACAGAGAGAGACAGGACGAAAACATTGCGACGAGGTAACGGTTAGGGTAGCGACGGTTAGATTGAAATAGGATATTCGTATTTAGTGTCTATGATAGGCTGTATTTGTATTTAATGTTTCGTCTAGATAGTATAGAGAGTTAAGGTTCTTTGTGTAGTAGACATTCCATGCAGTATTTGTTTGAGTAGTTAATCGAGGTGACGCGCCTTGTAATGGCGATAACACTGCCCGGGCACGCTTAGGCCATACACCTTTCGTGTATCGCTGAAGTCCCTTTTGGCAATAGACGGCGGATTGATTGGCACTGAGACACTGCCAGCTAAGAGTCGTGCTCCCCTCGATCCATGGGAGCTGCTTAGCCCAGTTGAAGTGTTGTAGTCTAATGTTCGTTGTACATTAAAGATTATGGTTGTACTCAGCAGGAGTGTCGTCTTAAGTGTGTCTGGGTAGTTGAGTCTGTCAGCTGGCCTACCTAGCGAGCCAGATAAAATAAGTAGTGTACAATAGGTCCCTGACACCAATCTTGCCAGATCACATTAACTCCAATTTGTTTCTCCATTATACAAAATCTGCTAGTCTCTACACGCCTGCCATTTTACACAATAACAATATGGGCGATGTATTATTGTTCGAATACCGCCAGTGTGACAGTGGGATATGCGAGACAAATAAACACTAAGGTACACAGACCCTAAATATCCCGTTTTCTTGCCCTCTGCAATAACGACCACAAACTGAAAACCGAAAACCTACGGGAGACATGAAGACAATTAACGTACTGTTGAGATGGTAACTATAAAACTGGGTTCATGTTTGTAGACAGAACAAAACTGAGACGCGCTGTATCCTGGCAACATTGTCTCCGGCTCCCATTGTCCATTTAGCTGTAAGACGCGAAAAACTAAAATATCGGATTACGGAGTAAATCCGAGAAGATCAGGTCGCCTGGTGAGTTTTACTGTTTCGTCTTCTTCTTTGCGTTGAGTTTTGTTTGTTAAAATCAGATCGTCAAGTGGGCAGCCTCTATTATCTATGAGTGCCGACTGACACAATGGGGGACTAGAATAGACGGTCTGGGTAGAAAGAATTCTTTAAAACAAAAGTACAGTTATAAGATAAAAAATACAAATAATTACAAGAAGAATTTGAAGTTTGAACAATAGATCAACATCATGGCATTAGGGTCCATAAGTGCTCCGTTCTTCTTCTCACTCAAGTCGGAGTCCGAAGAAGCTCAGCACAGTGCACAGGCTCTGTAGCACCGGCGAGGATCCTGAAGTACTTTTAGTAGATTTTTGACTCCAAATTTTGCCCGGGCAGCGCCGTTAGGCTACTCTTTTCGATTTCCAGCTGCCAAGGGATTTTTCAATTAGGAACAATGCACACGGGCGTCCGATCTCACTACCCAAAGACCAAAGGAATTACTAGAAGTCCAAGTCCACGTGAAAAAATCCCGGGGATTGAACTCAAAACCGAATTTTTCGTAGACCATACACGTGAAATCCCCCCTGACTATTGGCATCATAGTGTCTAAGAGACTGATATGGCAGGGGTAAAACTGAGAGAATGTCAGATGTAAGGTAGGTCAAACAAAACTTTCTATACAATGGAAGGGAGAGAATGTCAGATGTCAGGGAGGTCAAACAAAACTTTCTATACAATGGAGGGCAAAGAATGTCAGATGTCAGAGAGATCAAACGAAACTTTGTATACAATGGAGGGGAGAGAATGTCAGATGTCAGGAAGGTCAAACAAAACTTTCTATACAATGGAGGGGAGAGAATGTCAGGTGTCAGGTAGGTCAAACAAAACTTTGTTTACAATGGAGGGGAGAGAATGTCAGATGTCAGGGAGGTCAAACAAAACTTTCTATACAATGGAAGGGAGAGAGTGTCAGATGTCAGAGAGGTCAAACAAAACTTTCTATACAATGGAGGGCAAAGAATGTCAGATGTCAGAGAGATCAAATAAAACTTTGTTTACAATGGAGGGCAGAGAATGCCAGGTGTCAGGTAGGTTAAACAAAACTTTCTATACAATGGAAGGGAGAGAGTGTCAGATGTCAGAGAGGTCAAACAAAACTTTCTATACAATGGAGGGCAAAGAATGTCAGATGTCAGAGAGATCAAACAAAACTTTGTTTACAATGGAGGGCAGAGAATGTCAGGTGTCAGGTAGGTCAAACAAAACTTTGTTTACAATGGAGGGGAGAGAATGTCAGATGTCAGGGAGGTCAAACAAAACTTTGTATACAATGGAGGGGAGAGAATGTCAGATGTCAGGGAGGTCAAACGAAACTTTGTATACAATGGAGGGGAGAGAATGTCAGATGTCAGGGAGGTCAAACACAACTTTGTATACAGTGGAGGGGAGAGAATGTCAGATGTCAGGGAGGTCAAACAAAACTTTTTATACAATGGAGGGGAGAGAATGTCAGATGTCAGAGAGGTAAAACAAAACTCCGTATACAATGGAGGGAAGTGAATGTCAGATAAATGATGAATTAGGAATCGACATCACAGCACTCGAGACACCTTCATAAGCGCTTCATCCCCATCTTCAGAAAGTAATCAAACAATTAAAATTTCGATGGTACTAGTAACTGTCTGATTGTATATCCGTCTCGCCTTTTCCCTGAGTGTTGAGCGTCGGCCAGATCCTCTTGTAACTCCCCGCAGTGCCATTCTCCTCAGACCATAAGCATCTGTCTGTGCCTCGGCACTGTTCACTCGCTCACAAAGGGCCCTCACAACACCCAGCTTGCCACACATCAGTTCACCACCAAGTGGTGCATAACCGGTCAGTCTATCTGCCTGCTCATTTCCCATCTCACCGACATACCTGGAGAGAATATCCAAAGAATGCTAACTACCCGGGACCTCTGAAGTAAAGCTTGCCATTCTGCACGGAGCATGCCTGTCTCCACCTTTCTCAACATGCTCTGCGAGTCAGTGACAATCACGACATGTGTGTACAGCTGATTCTCAAGCCAGCGGAAGGCAGCAGTGACTGCCTCCACCTCCATTCTCAAACTAGACGTTGTGATATCATATGCACGGATTTTTGCACCAAGCGACGTCCACTCGCCTTCGCTATGAACTCCTGTGTACTTCGTCTGCCCTTCATCATAGAGCCATCTGTATATACAATCTCATCACATGGCCAGTCCCTGCACTCACGTCCCAAAGTGATTAGAACCCTACACAAATCTAAAATCTGATCGGACACTTTGACCCACTCCTCTCCTCACCTAAATTTATCAAGCCTGCACACATGTCTAATTGTGTCTTCAGCTTGGGCCATCCAAGACCTTCCTCTTTTTAGTCTGTGACCCATAGCTCTACCAACGGCTTCATGCCGGTGGTGCTTCTTGTCTGCAGCCACTCTGAGATATGGCCTTGCTTGCAGAACATTGAGCCTATCTGTAATAGTAGGCAGTGCAAGCATATATCGCAAACATACTATCTCTTGTATATCCCAGAATTACCCGCATGGTTTCATTCTGTATGCTTTCGAGTTTCATCAGCTGACTTTGATGTGGTAAGCATGACAAGCCCTTAATCTATCACCGACAGGATCACACGCTGGAACATTGTGAACAACATTCTCTGTTCCATGTCTATTGCTGCCATAATCTTGAGAGCATTGAGTCCTTTTTGGCATTTCACCGCAACTGCTTCCTCATGATCCCTGAAGGAGAGGCTTCTATCCAAAATAATACCCAGATACCTCAGTTTGCTGTCTACTTTGATGTTATTGTTATTTTTTACTTTAACCAGAGCATCAGAACAGCTTCAGTACCCCCAGGAATGGGCACAGAGCCTCATAATTTCACTTCCAAAACCAGGCAAAGATCATTCTAGGCTCAGCGGTTTCTGGATTATCACCCTACAGAATACTTTTGGCAAGGTGCTAGAGAAGATTATTACCGTTAAACTACAAATCATTTTGAAAAGGGAAGAGCTCCTGCCAAAAAGTTTGAGTAATTACCGGCCACGGAAAGATACCTGGTCAAATGCAGCTACTTTTGCTTTTCATGTTTGTGAGGGGTTCCAGAACAGATAGGAGACGGTTGTGGCAGAACTTGATCTTTATGATGCCTACAATAGAGTCAAATACAATATTTTAATTTTTGCACTCATTGAGAAGGGAGTTTGTCCGTGGTTTGTGAACTGGATAGCAGCTGTCCTGCATTCACATATGGTAGCCCTTCGCCTGGGTACATGGACCTCAGAACAATTTGATATCGCGCTTGGATTACCCCTTGGTTCTGCGATTTGACCAATGCTCTTTAATGTGTATACAAGCAAGATTGCAGAACTTGAATCACCAGGTGTTGGAAGAATATTGACATTTGCCGATGATTTTCTTTGCATATAGACAGGGGAGAGATAGGCAACGGATAGCCCAACAGCTACAGGCAACTGTAGACAGACTGGTGTGTAGAAATGTGTGCTGTCATTAACTCAGAGGGGAGTTGAATGGTCGAAGACCACAAGACAGACCAAGAAGATTGCAGCGAGATAACGTCCAGACAGACCTGCAAAAACACTTAGTGTCACCAACCGGAAAGAGAAAGCCAACCAGAGAGATGAGTAGTGGCATGAGATATCTACAGCAGTCAACCTCCAGGGCTCCAAATGCTGGGTGGAAAAACAAGAAGAAGAGGATAGACATGAAATCTATTGAGCCGGTTCTCCTGGTGTGAATAAGTTCAGAAGAGTGCCGAGAACACAAGCCTCATGGACACGGTGTTTTTTAAAAACCGCGAGCTTTATATTTTCCCCAACTCCTTTTTTAAAATGGATCTGCTCATTGCTGTTACTGCCTTACCCGTCCTGATGTTGATTTCTGGACCTAGTGATAATTTGGTAATGACTGGTGATCCTAGATAGGTAAAATGATCAACTGTCTCCTGCTCTTCACCATCAACGAACACTAGCACTATCATCAGCACCTCGCATCATAATCGTTTTCTGTCCTGCAACATTTGCAGCAAAAGAGGAGAACATAGAGCCCGAGGTAGAGCAATAATAAAGTGTACAGATGACATCAGAGAAACTACAACAGTCTGTGGTTAAGGCGATTATAACCTTGCGCACCAGAACCTTTTATCTTACAGGCCGCAAGAACTAGCAACAGTTGCGGTGAAGGAAAGTAGAACAGCACAGTTTTCTCAGAAGTTCGGGATGACGCGGATGACAATATAACGCAAGACAGGCAAACATTGTGTTCTGCACGTCACGTTCAACAGATCAATGTCAACTATAAGTGTCATATATTTCAGGTCTTTCCTGTTTATTTCATCATCATCATCATTAGGTGAATCAATTTAAAACATTGGTAGCAAACGTCAACACGAAGGATGTATAAGACCCGCGAAATCGTTTGAGCTAACCTACCAAGGCAACCGCAAACAACTGTTTGATCTAATGATCTAACCTACCAAGACAACCGCAATCAACTGTATGATCTAATGATCTAACCTACCAAGACAACCGCAATCAACTGTTTGATCTAATGATCTAGCTTACCAAGGCAACCGCAATCAACTGTTTGATCTAATGATCTAACCTACCAAGACAACCGCAATCAACTGTTTGATCTAATGATCTAACCTACCAAGACAACCGCAATCAACTGTTTGATCTAATGATCTAGCTTACCAAGGCAACCGCAATCAACTGTTTGATCTAATGATCTAGCTTACCAAGGCAACCGCAATCAACTGTTTGATCTAATGATCTAGCTTACCAAGGCAACCGCAATCAACTGTTTGATCTAATGATCTAGCTTACCAAGGCAACCGCAATCAACTGTTTGATCTAATGATCTAACCTACCAAGACAACCGCAATCAACTGTTTGATCTAATGATCTAGCTTACCAAGGCAACCGCAATCAACTGTTTGATCTAATGATCTAACCTACCAAGACAACCGCAATCAACTGTTTGATCTAATGATCTAGCTTACCAAGGCAACCGCAATCAACTGTTTGATCTAATGATCTAACCTACCAAGACAACCGCAATCAACTGTTTGATCTAATGATCTAACCTACCAAGACAACCGCAATCAACTGTTTGATCTAATGATCTAACCTACCAAGACCAAGGCAACCGCAATCAACTGTTTGATCTAATGATCTAGCTTACCAAGGCAACCGCAATCAACTGTTTGATCTAATGATCTAGCTTACCAAGGCAACCGCAATCAACTGTTTGATCTAATGATCTAGCTTACCAAGGCAACCGCAATCAACTGTTTGATCTAATGATCTAGCTTACCAAGGCAACCGCAATCAACTGTTTGATCTAATGATCTAACTTACCAAGGCAACCGCAATCAACTGTTTGATCTAATGATCTAGCTTACCAAGGCAACCGCAATCAACTGTTTGATCTAATGATCTAACTTACCAAGGCAACCGCAATCAACTGTTTGATCTAATGATCTAACTTACCAAGGCAACCGCAATCAACTGTTTGATCTAATGATCTAACTTACCAAGGCAACCGCAATCAACTGTTTGATCTAATGATCTAACTTACCAAGGCAACCGCAATCAACTGTTTGATCTAATGATCTAACCTACCAAGACAACCGCAATTAACTGTTTGATCTAATGATCTAGCTTACCAAGGCAACCGCAATCAACTGTTTGATCTAATGATCTAGCTTACCAAGGCAACCGCAATCAACTGTTTGATCTAATGATCTAACCTACCAAGGCAACCGCAATCAACTGTTTGATCTAATGATCTAGCTTACCAAGGCAACCGCAATCAACTGTTTGATCTAATGATCTAGCTTACCAAGGCAACCGCAATCAACTGTTTGATCTAATGATCTAGCTTACCAAGACAACCGCAATCAACTGTTTGATCTAATGATCTAACCTACCAAGGCAACCGCAATCAACTGTTTGATCTAATGATCTAGCTTACCAAGGCAACCGCAATCAACTGTTTGATCTAATGATCTAACCTACCAAGGCAACCGCAATCAACTGTTTGATCTAATGATCTAACTTACCAAGGCAACCGCAATCAACTGTTTGATCAAACTAAGCAGACTACTCTTTGAGCTGATGCATTTTTCTATAGTCCGTAAATATTATTATCAATATCCACGTGATACACACTTTGACTCCCAGGTCGACCCAGCCTTGAATGAGTACCGAGTGCAGTCCCGGGAAGTAAAGGAAGCCGGCGTGATGCTGACCACATCACCCATCTTGTGCCGTTTGGTCTATAAAAATATAGGTTAGCCATATTTGCCCTATACGCCTAAAGGCGTGGAAAAGGGGCCTTTACTTACATGACATACAGTTAAAATAGTTGCCGAAATCAGGTCCACATGCTAGTACAGACGTCTTCGGAACACATGGTTCCACTTTCTCCTGGTCCCAGCCACTATTTCAGCCCAACATAAACTTGAGCCCCAGCGTCCGTACGTGCATGTATGATGTCATATCACAAATATACCACTTGCTTGCTGCCCACAATCCTTAAATCTTCTCCGTATAGCCACATCAGTGCTGCTAAATAATGATATTTCTTTAATGTTAGCCAGATAAAAATCAAAATCTGGCAATTACAAAGATAGATTAACACAATGGCTCTGAACCTTCCTAATGCAGCGATCCTTTCAATACATCTCCCTCATGTTTTGGCGACCTCCAGACAATTATTTTCCGTAATAACTTCAATGAATATGTGTTTTTCGATGGTCTTAGGCGACCCCTGTGAAAGGATTGTTATACCCACCCCCCAAAAAAGGATCACGACCCGCAGGTTGAGAACCGCTGGGTTAACAGTTATGGACTGGGCTACAGTTGTTGATTCTGAAATACCAAAAATCCGTGGAAACATCACCAATCTGGGTCTAAGTCAGCAAGCCTGAGTCATCATCATCATCATCATCATCATCATCATCATCACTGGCCCTGTCAATAAGTGTAGGCAATGATTTTCCACCATCCCACATGATCACTGGAATCAATGATCTTGTCCGGCCCTATCCCTGGGTTCAAGCCACACAGGTATTCATCTCTCGGCCCTCTCACTGCAGAGCTTGCATGTATCGTGCTAAATCCTCAGAGAGGTTATTCCTCTCCTCGCCTCTGAGGTGCTCGTGTCTTCCAGAGTGTTTGTGAGATACCTTTTTTGCCGACCTAGTTGGTTACTTAAAAAGGTCTTAATTACAGGTCATCAAAGAACAACAAATGAAGTCCTTTTACAAGCCTACATAATGTGTAAATACATGTTCTTTTAAAAACTCAAAATATCTTATAATGTAGCTCGAGCCGTCCTTTGTAGCTGAAAGATAAAAGGAGAACATTTGGACACAAAATTAGAAAGATATCAGATAAAAAGATGCACCGCCTTGTTTTGTACAGCGTCATTGTAGTGACTAGTACAGTAACATCTGTCTAGCCCTGAGCTGTTGTGTCAAGGCTTACGTGGTTAAGGGACAAGCCTGTCTTATAGTGGCACCGTAAACAAGTGAAGATAGTCAGCTAGTACCCTTCAATATCATCGCAAAGAGATCTGGATCACACCAGAACCCAAAACCGCAAACAACGCAGCACAGCAAGGAAGCAAACAACAATAATATCAGGTGTGTCTACACACCACAAATAAAAGGAAACCATATAAGACAGCAAAGGACCCTTCTTCGATATAGCAGGCCCTCGGGCGGCTGAAAGAGGATCAAGTTTGGAATTTTTCTTGGACAACTGGCAATGGCAATGGCAGTGAAGATTCGTCATTCTGTGCTGCTGTAAGATGTAGTACATTTCACATTTCTTATTCTTGGACTGCGTGACAGAAGAGGCGCTCTCAGTTCTCACTGCTGCATTGCCTGATACAAAACATTGTTTCATTCTTCATTGTTGAATTGTGATATTAAAGGTTGTATAACTTCACATTGCAGCACTGTGCAATACAAGAAGTCGTTTCAGTCTTCATTGTTGAATTGGGAGGCAGAAGCAGCTATTTCACTTCCACTTTTTTGGATTGGGCGGAATTAGAAGCCACGTTATTTCCATCTCACCTCAAATTGCCAGATTTTTTATTAGAAAAGAGACCTTTAGGATTGCCGACCTGCTTATTCCTGGGTCAGCCCGCGTAATGTTGACCATACCATCCACAGATCGCCGATTGGTCAGTAAAATGTAAGGTTAGCTCCATATTCCCAGTAGACCAGAAGTCGTGAAAAGGGTTATTTATTTTTGTGTAACTCCAACAAGGCACATCTACAACCCCCAGGTTGAGGTTACAGATCCGAGCTGACCAGCATGGTAACATATGGAATTTGAGCAAACAATCAAGGAGTCTTTGAATGAAGCACTACCCGCTGCCCGTATTATCCAGGGAGTTACACGTATCGAGGGGAGATGCTTCAACATCGCAGAACTCTGTAGAAACTTCATACATAACATCAGAATCGGACCGTTCCACGTACGTCCCGTGTTTGATGTCAACGTATGCCTTGCTGTTGTCCCTGTCTGGGGAACTCTTGTGTTTTCTACAGGCAGAAAACAGCTGCCGGAATGCCTGACGGTAGCGTGTGCTCATCTTGTAGTACAAGATAATGTTGACACTAGAGTTGATTGTCTCCAGCAACAAACCAAACGTCCAGGCAGCTAAAAATATGTTGACGTACTTTCCAGAAACGCTGAATTCTGACTCGAAAAACGTCACCATGAGAAACGCGGTGCCCGGCGTGTAACAGATAATGAGAATAATGGCTATCAATACTATCATGTTCACAGTTTTCTTGTCACGAAGTGAGAAGTTCTGAAACTGTTCCAGATTAAACGTAGAGTTTAACCTCCATTTGGCGGTGACTTTAAGTTTCCAAACAAGAATCACAGTGCAGACAATAACCGCAACGAAAGAGAAGAGTCCAAGTGTCGCATTGAGAACATACCCGAGCCCTTGTATCTTCGGCCTATCCTTAGTGAAGACCAATCGTAGAAGAGTTTTGTTTCGAGGGGGGTAGAACTTCCAGCCGATGTACGTGGTAGTGTACTCCGGGATCAAAGACAAGGCCATTAGTAAGTAAATAGTGCAGATGATGACCTTTGTTCTGGTTGGCGTAAAGATACGCTTGACCTTCAATGGAGCGGTGATACAAGTACATCTTTCTGCCGTGACGTAAACCGTTATACAACAGGTGATTCGTGTGAAGCAGACGTGAGGCCAGCCACCTGTTAGGTACTGGATCTCTGAAGTTACCATAGGAACGTCGGAGTCTTCAAACAGAGGGTTTAAACAGATGATCAACCACTGGGTGGTTATCAGACTTGATGGCTAGGGCTATTTGACGTTAGAGAGAAGATCTCGGAGAATGAAGCAATGAATATAAATTGCGACTGTTTGTCAAATTCCGCTTCACTAGGCCCTGGAAAACAGACAGGACATTTTCAGTGTGTATTTAAATGAAACACTGAAAAATTGCAATGTACAAAAAATACCAGTTAAAATGCGGACGGAGTGATAAAAGTTGCAGAGGGACAAACAGTAAACTAGACTCTCGCGAATATGGGAATTCATTTGTATCATTTAGGAGAATTTTCATGATTTATTTAATAGCATTTTTCTTTCTTTCTTTCTTTCTTTCTTTCTTTCTTTCTTTCTTTCTTTCTTTCTTTCTTTCTTTCTTTCTTTCTTTCTTTCTTTCTTTCTTTCTTTCTTTCTTTCTTTCTTTCTTTCTTTCTTTCTTTCTTTCTTTCTTTCTTTCTTTCTTTCTTTCTTTCTTTCTTTCTTTCTTTCTTTCTTTCTTTTTTTGTCTTTCTTTCTTTTCTGTCAGTCTACATTTCTTTGTTTAAATGTCTGTCTCCATGCCTCTATATGCCTGTCTGATTGTTTATGACTACCCCTCTCCCAATAGTATATCTATCTATCTATCTAAGTTTTGAAGCTGGATCTCCCGAAAGAGAGCTTGGCGTTCACAGTGGCAAGGCGTGATCAGTTCGGACGCGTTAACGTTAGCAATTAACGATAAACTGGAGAGATTATTTACGTTATTTTTTCCCTTCTCGTCGCTTAGCTGTGAGAGTGTGCAGTTAACACCATAGCACTAGTAACTGGTAGCTTTCTCATATACTACATTTTCTGAATGAGTGGCGTAAGCATGTAGTGAACGTGCCCCCCCCCCCCCCCCCCCCCCCCGCTTTGTCCGAAATGTAAACAGAGGTTTTTTTTTTGGTAAGAAATGGTAAACAATCATAATTATTAGATAAATAATGCATTTTGTTTGGCAGGAGAATGTGTACGGGGGAGGGGGGGGGGGGATAACCGCCTTGACACGCAGGCTTGGACTTTGCGTTCAACCAGCCGCTCATCTGTTCTGGTTCTTCATATTGCTTATAACGATTGATTCGCCCATGTGTAACCGGGGATTCACGGGAAGGAAAGAATAGTGACACTGCAACCTACCAGGCATGTCGTAAAAGGCGACTAAGGGTAGGGTTGGGCTTGAGGTTGGTTACCTCATCCTGTAAAAACCATAGCCACAAAAACCAACCAACCATGGATAAGTCAAAAAAAAGAAGCAAGAACGACTTGGCGTGAGATGGTCGAGGACCTATGCTCCATTGGGGGATAGAAAGGCAGAAGAAGAAGAAGATAACGATTGATTCCAAATTGGAGCAGATTTGCATGAGAGCTAGGAATCAACTGTTGGCAGATCAGTAAAACGTGTACGCAAAACTCAAGTTTCGGAACAAGTCCAAAGTCCAGAAGTGGACGAACAACCAGAACTGTATGCCGGAGTTTACAGCTGGTGAACGCACAAAAAAAGAAAGCAAAATTTAAGGTTTCACTACTTCGAAATTTTTTTTTTTTTTTTTTTTTACAGAGTTAGAGCAATTATATTATTATGGTCTTTCGAAGGGATACATGTTATTACATTTGCATACTTTAAGTGTGAAAAAATCATGGTTGTCATGGCAATAGCCGCTATCTTGTGGAAAAAAAACATGTACTTAGAATCCTAAAATTTCAAAAACAACTCACATATTTAAAAAAAGATGATAGATTCATGACTTTTTATTATATTTAGAGGTACAGGTGAAGTTTATTTACTTTAAACATGTTTTTAAATATTGTTCATAGAATTTAAAAATGTAGGCTTATTGAAAAAGTTAAAAAAAAAAGCTTGCATTACAAGACAAAAATCAAATTTTAAAAAACAAAATCTTTTTAAAATCTACTTTTGAAAATACCAGTCCCTATAATATTGTTTGCAGTGTATCCATACTAAATTTCATGTTTCTAGTCTTTATATTAGCTGAGATTTTAGGATTTCACACACACAACAAACAGAAATATTGAGATGTGAGAAAAGTGACTTTTAAACTTTTTTGTATCTTAAAAAAGTGCATGGGTTGGTGCCTTTAGGATTAACATTTAAAAGCTAAATTGTTTACAAATGACAAACATTTTTTGTGTAATCTATTCTACAAATGCATTCTACAAAAACTTTACAAAAACGAATACATTGAAAAAGTGATATTTTTGTCATAAATTTGAAAAAAAAAAAAAAATGCCGTGTAGTGCAAACTTATGACATGCAGTCTCTCATGTACTTTTATGATTGTATTTTTTTTTTTCGAAGGAGTGCATCTACCCGAGTGGCCAGGAACCAAAAGCCTTCATACAAATTAGTCATATCTGTAAAACGGATGTACATGTGACACTCAGGCTCTGGAACATGTATAGAGTCCAAAGGTGGAGGAACCAGAACTTTTCCTTAGAGTTTTTAGCCGGCAAACGCAAAAAAGAAAAAGATTGTCCGTATTCATGTATCTTGATGAAGGCTTTACAGACGCAACGTTCATTTGATCATTCGATGTAACGGCTCTTTCAACACACTTATCATACTCTACACCAACGGTTCTCAACGTGTGGGTCGTGACCCTTGTGTGGGTCGAACGAACCTTTCACATGGGTCACCTAAAATCATAAGAAAACACATATTGACTGAAGCTACGAAGAAGTAATGAGAATAATCGTATGGTTGAGGGTCGCCAGAAAATAAGGAACTGTTTTAAAAGGTGGCGGCATTAGCCAAAGTTGAGAACCCCTGCTCTACACGGAGAGTTAGGTTAAGGCGGGTTTATAATCGAACTGCTTCTGGTGCTATGGAAACTGGACCTCTTCTCTAGTTTTTAACGATTGTTCTCAACTTAGCTCAACTACTCAACTTCTTAATCGTATCCAAAACTGACTGACTGACTGACTGACTGACTGACTGACTGACTGACTGACGTTCAACGCTACCAGGACTACACAAGGGATAAACACCTGGTGACCCAATGATCCACCATTCGGATGAGAATACCCCGGGCACAAGTCCCAGATATCCCATTCAACCCTTAAGTGGGTGGGGCTTTAAAATATTTACGTATATTGCCTTCTATATTGGGGCGGAGTTAGTATCATGACCTAAAATTACGTTTCACCACAAAATTAGAAAATTATGACGATGAAGACGACAATGGAAAACACATTTCTCATAATTACATAATTGCAAAAATAAAAAAAAAATAAAAGATAATAATGATGATTAATAAATGCTCACCATATTTTTCGCATGAAATTAATACATGTGCAATTATTAACCCAGGAAAATATCCCGACTAAAAAGCACACTTTCTGATTGTTTGGAATTTGGTCTCTTTTCCCAGCACCGTGTGGAAGATTTGTGTCCTGGTAATCCAAGTACGACAACCAGGACCACGTCCGCCATGTTTTTATATTTGCGAAAAGTTCTAAAACTGGAACAAAATGTCTCCGACTGGCCAGACGTGCACACTCTGGCAGCGCGGGCTTGCTGACCACAGACACGTACAGCCGGCAGCCGACTATGGCTCTGTCTTGGCCCTGGAAGGTGTTCCTAACAAAAGAGCCAATTTTGGTCATAAATTGCTTTTCCCCACACCAAAGTAGAAATACATTTTCATGGAAGATACCTGAACGAGAATAAAAACCAGGATAGGTCAAACAAATGTTGCACTGCGGAAGACGAAATGTATCTTATGTAATGACGCTTGTATTGGCGGTCAGCAAAACTGTTTGCGCCTTTCTGTCTCTCCAGACGATAATCTTATTTTGTGCGCAGGACACACGGCTCATGGCGATGGCGAGTGTGACTTGGAAGGTCTGCTCACGTTAAGGGAAGTATTCTCTAACTACACAATTTTTAGACCGTTCTTGCCATCCCATACATTTAACGCATTTCTTATTTTTTCCTTTCTTTCGTCCGAGTGGCGTTATTACGCTGTGTCTGTTTGCAGCAGAGCTGCTATATCTGCCCCTTTCGGCCGACACATCCGACTTCATCGAGCATTTGTTGACCGAGTTAACTTGGCTGACTTGTATTAAACGTGCATCTCTTCATATGCTTGGTGGCTAACCTGTCTGAAGCCATCTCTTCATATGCTTGGTGGCTAACCTGTCTGAAGCCATCTCTTCATATGCTTGGTGGCTAACCTGTCTGAAGCCATCTCTTCATATGCTTGGTGGCTAACCTGTCTGAAGCCATCTCTTCATATGCTTGGTGGCTAACCTGTCTGAAGCCATCTCTTCATATGCTTGGTGGCTAACCTGTCTGAAGCCATCTCTTCATATGCTTGGTGGCTAACCTATCTGAAACCATCTTTTCCTTGATCCTTATTCCTGTCTTGGTTTTCTCCATCCGTGCAAACATGGTCTCCTGTAGGCACGAATCCGCCTCAAAACCTGTATCGTTCTTGCCCCCTTTCAAACATATTTATATCGTGGCAGAGATCAACCTGGACAGCATCTACCCACCTGTACTTCTCACCGGCTGCTGGCATCCAACCTTTCTCACGTGGAAGCTCCCTTTAGTTTATGGCACACCTCCATCCGCCCCCCCCCCCTTCCACTCCTTTCAACATAACAAAATGTAATTAACAATTAAGTTGGAGACCTCTGCTATAGAGGATGTGAGAATGTGAAACCGTGGTATTATAACGAACCTGTACTCCTGCATGACAGTCAAACCTGTACTCCTGCATGAAAGTCAAACCTGTACTGCTGCATGAAAGTCAAACCTGTACTGCTGCATGAAAGTCAAACCTGTACTCCTGCATGGAAGTCAAACCTGTACTCCCGCATGACAGTCAAACCTGTTTATGCATGAGTTGTCACAGTTCGGTGTGTTTGACAAGGTGTTTTTATTCTGTTGGAGCTCAGGTGAATTGTGAATGGATCTGATGGATTGTGACATACACCTAGGAATTCTGTCTGTGTAATTTTCAGAATGGGCAGTTGTGCAGTCCATGTGTTTGTGGGTCGGCAGTGAAGCGGCTATGGGACACGTAGTTGCCAGGAGTATCTGTAAGGGCACACAAGTTGCCAGGAACCTTGTGTGTGCTAATTAGTGTGTAGTTGTGATGGGGGGGGGGGGGGAGGGAGGATGTCGGAAGCTGGTTTGTAGGATGCTGATCAGTGATACTTTAATGAGTGGCTGTGATAGCAGGCGGGAGGCCTGGAGTTTTTCACCAAGAGGTGCATCTATCTTAAGTTCTTGGTGACACGGTGTTTTAGGCAGCAGCGTCAGAGGATTGTCACTGTACATCGCACAGGTGTGTCTGCGCGGTCGGATGAGTTTGCTGTAGCAGACACCTGGGACATAGTTCGCTGGGGTGTTTCGTCCATGTCTGGAGGAATTGCCGATGTGAATATTTGGGAAGACTCGACAATGTGTCATCGATCACCACTTATCTTCGTCGTAACGTGTTGCGTCCATAATAAAGAGACTGATGCACTATGACAGATATGTCTTTTAGTGTACTAGAGTTGACTTGTGATTCTAGAGCTTGTAGTATGTTGTGGATTCGAGGAATTGTGCATGTTTGGACGAACTAGTGTATGTATGGACGAATTAGTGTATGTACGGACGAACTAGTTTGTGTATGGGCGAACTAATGTATGTATGGACGAACTAGTGTATGTATGGACAAACAAGTGAATGTATGAACGAACTAGTGTATGTATAGACGAACTAGTGTATGTAGGAACGAACTAGTGTATGTATGAACGAACTAGTGTATGTATGAACGAACTAGTGTATGTATGAACGAACTAGTGTATGTATGAACGAACTAGTGTATGTATGAACGAACTAGTGTATGTATGAACGAACTAGTGTATGTATGAACGAACTAGTGTATGTATGAACGAACTAGTGTATTTATGAACGAACTAGTGTATGTATGAACGAACTAGTGTATGTATGAACGAACTAGTGTATGTATGAACGAACTAGTGTATGTATGAACGAACTAGTGTATGTATGAACGAACTAGTGTATGTATGAACGAACTAGTGTATGTATGAACAAACTAGTGTATGTATGAACGAACTAGTGTACGTATGAACGAACTAGTGTATGTATGAATGAACTAGTGTACGTATGAACAAACTAGTGTATGTATGGACAAACTAGTGTATGTATGAATGAACTAGTGTATGTATGAATGAACTAGTGTATGTATGAATGAACTAGTGTATGTATGAATGAACTAGTGTATGTATGAACGAACTAGTGTACGTATGAACAAACTAGTGTATGTATGGACAAACTAGTGTATGTATGAATGAACTAGTGTATGTATGAATGAACTAGTGTATGCATGAACGAACTAGTATATGTATGAATGAACTAGTGTATGTATGAACGAACTAGTGTATGTATGAATGAACTAGTGTATGCATGAACGAACTAGTATATGTATGAACGAACTAGTGTATGTATGAATGAACTAGTGTATGTATGAATGAACTAGTGTACGTATGAACAAACTAGTGTATGTATGGACAAACTAGTGTATGTATGAATGAACTAGTGTATGTATGAATGAACTAGTGTATGTATGTACGAACTAGTGTACGTATGGACAAACTAGTGTATGTATGGTTAAACAAGTGTATGTATGAATGAACTAGTGTATGTATGAACGAACTAGTGTATGTATGAATGAACTAGTGTATGTATGAATGAACTAGTGTATGTATGAACGAACTAGTGTATGTATGGAAAAACTAGTGTATGTATGGTTAAACAAGTGTATGTATGAATGAACTAGTGTATGTATGAACGAACTAGTGTATGTATGAACGAACTAGTGTATGTATGAACGAACTAGTGTACGTATGAACGAACTAGTGTATATATGGACAAACTAGTGTATGTATGGTTAAACAAGTGTATGTATGAATGAACTAGTGTATGTATGAACGAACTAGTGTATGTATGAACGAACTAGTGTATGTATGAACGAACTAGTGTATGTATGAACGAACTAGTGTATGTATGGACAAACTAGTGTATGTATGGTTAAACAAGTGTATGTATGAATGAACTAGTGTATGTATGAATGAACTAGTGTATGTATGAATGAACAAGTGTATGTATGAATGAACTAGTGTATGTATGAATGAACTAGTGTATGTATGAATGAACTAGTGTATGTATGAATGAACTAGTGTATGTATGGACAAACTAGTGTATGTATGGTTAAACAAGTGTATGTATGAATGAACTAGTGTATGTATGAACGAACTAGTGTATGTATGAACGAACTAGTGTATGTATGAACGAACTAGTGTATGTATGGACAAACTAGTGTATGTATGATTAAACAAGTGTATGTATGAACGAACTAGTGTATGTATGAATGAACAAGTGTATGTATGAATGAACTAGTGTATGTATGAATGAACTAGTGTATGTATGAATGAACTAGTGTATGTATGAATGAACAAGTGTATGTATGAATGAACTAGTGTATGTATGAATGAACTAGTGTATGTATGAATGAACTAATGTATGTATGAATGAACTAGTGTATGTATGAATGAACTAGTGTATGTATGAATGAACTAGTGTATGTATGAATGAACTAGTGTATGTATGAATGAACTAGTGTATGTATGAATGAACTAGTGTATGTATGAATGAACTAGTGTGTGTATGGACGAAGCATAAACAAATCCCTAGACAACTGGCAAACGTGCTACGCCTCGAACAGATCGCACATAGCAGGGACGCATGTCGTAAACGCCGTGGATAGCCAGAGAACCTTGCGATTGTCTAGAAAACACTGTTGTGATTGTCTGGAAAACACTGTTGTGATTGTCTAGAAAACACTGTTGTGATTGTCTGGAAAACACTGTTGCGATTATCTGGAAAACACTGTTGTGATTGTCTGGAAAACACTGTTGCGATTGTCTGGAAAACACTGTTGCGATTGTCCGGAAAACACTGTTGTGATTGTCTGGAAAACACTGTTGTGATTGTCAAGAAAACACTGTTGCGATTGTCAAGAAAACACTGTTGTGATTGTCTGGAAAACACTGTTGTGATTGTCTGGAAAACACTGTTGTGATTGTCTGGAAAACACTGTTGCGATTGTCAAGAAAACACTGTTGCGATTGTCTGGAAAACACTGTTGTGATTGTCTATAAAACACTGTTGTGATTGTTTAGAAAACACTGTTGCGATTTTCTAGAAAACACTGTTGTGATTGTCTGGAAAACACTGTTGCGATTGTCTAGAAAACACTGTTGCGATTGTCTGGAAAACACTGTTGCGATTGTCTAGAAAACACTGTTGCGATTGTCTGGAAAAAAACTGTTGCGATTGTCTAGAAAACACTGTTGTGATTGTCAAGAAAACACTGTTGCGATTGTCAAGAAAACACTGTTGTGATTGTCTAGAAAATACTGTTGCGATTGTCTGGAAAACACTGTTGCGATTGTCTGGAAAACACTGTTGCGATTGTCTAGAAAATAATGTTGCGATTGTCTAGAAAATAATGTTGCAATTTTCTAGAAAACACTGTTGCGATTGTCTAAAAAAAAACACTGTTGCGATTGTCTAAAAAAAAACACTGTTGCGATTGTCTAAAAAAAAACACTGTTGCGATTGTCTAAAAAAAACACTGTTGCGATTGTCAAGAAAATACTGTTGCGATTGTCTGGAAAACACTGTTGCGATTGTCTAGAAAATACTGAGGAGAGTGCAGACAACTGTAAAAACAAGAACAACGATGCAAAAACTCGTTTTGGTACAAGACTAAATTTCAGAAATAGAAGAACAACCAAAACGTTCCGCCTGAGTTTACAACCAGCGAAGGTGAAGAAGAAAGACTAAAAATCCTAGAAATTATGACCCGGCTCTAGACGATGATGTTTATCAGAAAAGTATTTCCACATCGGAGATTGAACTCTGATTACTGTCGAACTTTCCGTACACACTAACGACTGTACCACACAGTTTCTTACTTTGGAAGAAAATGTCCTTTTTTAGTAATGGAAGAAGCAACTGTCCGCTGTATGGCGCTTTGCACGGTAGGAGAACATGGAGAAACTACATTAAAATGAATGCAAAAAAAAAAAAAAAACGGAAAAAGGGTGGGGGGAGGGGGGGGGGGGGTATGATGAGTTAGAAGGAACAGTTTTGTTTTAATGGGAGGGGGAGGCGGATGAGGAAAAGGTTAGAGCGACAGAAAGGCGAAGAATATCTTTAAGACTTAAATATCGTTACAAACAATCAATAATGCTGATTCTACAGCTGAGAACACACAGGTCTGCTGCCATGTTAAAGATTTTCTAGTCCACCTTGTGCCATTCCACGACAGCTTATCAAGATATTTGTGGACAATGTCCAAGCGTGTGAGATAAGGTTGCCAGCATTTGCTGTTTCGCTGATCTCTCACCTGACACGTCTGATTCTTAGATAGTCTCCTTCTTCTCCTTCTGCACCTTCTGTCCCCCAGTGGAGCATAGGCCCTCAACCAGCTCACGCCAAATCGTTCTATCCTTTGCTATATCACCCAGCTTTCCCTGTGTTCTTCTCATCTTCTTAACTTCACTATCTAGGTCTCTTATCTGTGTTTTTTTTGGGTCTGCCTTTATTTCTATGCCACGTGGGTTCCAGTATACAGACATTCTGGTTATACTGTTCTCAGGTTTTATGATTGCCTGTACTATCCAACGCCAGTCTTTTCTTCACCTCTTGGTCCACTGCACCATGTTTAGTTCTCTTTAAAGATCTACATTAGTGATTCTATCATACAATTTACTTTCCTCTGGTAGTCTGGTAGTCTTAGTTTCAGCTTCATAGCAAACGGGTCGCCCCATCTTTGCTCCGCTCCTGTGCCAACGAAAAACACACAGAATGTTTATCACAGTCCCTTGTGGAAAGATTGACAGACTGCTGTCTCAGCATATCTAGCATACACTCGCATTAAAGCATACGGTAGCTATCCGAAGTGCTAACACAAACAGTCCAACATTAGAAATGCAGTTCATCATTGATGATAGCAGAACTTGTCGCCAACAGATCAGGGGTTGCCCACGCGATCAATTTTAATCACATACGGGCACCGCCAACATTGCACGACAGGCATCGCGCCATTTTCTGAATCTACAATTCACACCACCACGTTGGTCACAGTCGAAAAACATTCCAAATGCAATCCGCAGCTCACAGTGTCCCGCCATGCATTTAACTCAGAAGCTGGGCGACGAAACTATATCCAGTCTAGAAACAGAGCAAAAATGCATCGGCCACCGTCCGGCAGAAGCAAAAAATTTGCCTCTGCTTCGAACAGTGCCGCTGCCTTTTAACCGGAAGTCGGCACGTTTACAGCAGGGCTGTGATATCTGCGCCTTTCCGCCAACACATCTGACTACTTCAGGGATTTGTTGCCCGGGGTAGCCTTCCTCCAGAAGCCCATTTTTACGTCTGCCTTTATAATCCCAGACAAAATTCTCCTATCCATTTTTCAGATGATATACTACTAAACAGAAAGAGTTAACCCTTTCACCCCAGGTACACTTTAAAAAAAAAATAGGTACCAGTTATTGAATGTTTGTAGTTTATTCATCAACATTAGGTGCCTTACTGACTGGCGTGGGTGATCCTGCCGCTCCCCAATCCGCGATCTCCTGCAGCATGTATCAGTTCTTGTGCTGACACACCTCCATGCCATGCAACAAGACTGTCAAGCATCTTCTCTCGTTGTCTTCCTCTATCTCTCCTTCCACAGATCTTTCCAGTATTTACAACATGTTCTATTTTCCCTCTTCTCATAACATGGCCGAAAAATGATGACTGTCTCCTTCTGATGTCTGTGATAAGTTCTCCCGCCTCTTTCAAAACTTCTTGGTTGTTCTTTTTGGCTGTCCGATGTATTTTAAGCATTCTTCTCGAGAGCCGCGTCTCCGGGACCTCATGAAATTGTTTGGCCTGCCTACCGATTGTCCAGGACTCACCGCCATATGTTTAAATTGGATGTATGTAGCAAGCCAGAATTCTTTTTCTAACCTTTAATGACAAAGATATATTGCATAATATGTTCTTAATTTTATCAAATGCAGTTTTTGCCTGTCATATTCTGTTTCTTATCTCAGTAATTCATCTTCCATCTGATGTTAGCCATGTGCCCAGATACTTAAATTCCTGTAATTGTCCCAAAATAATACCACTGACTTTTATTACACATTTTTGAATAATTTTTTCTTTGATACCACCATTACTTCTGTCTTTCCATATTCAAAATGAGGCCCATTCTTTAGCTTTCTGCAACTCTACAATGTCTATCATTTCCTGTAGTTTTTTTTCTGACTTGTTGCTATCATGACTGTCATCAGCATGACATAAGTTTATATTGTGCCCACCAACCCAAATTCCGGGCATATCAATTAAAGATCACATTATAAATTCAATGTATAAATAAAGTAAAGATCCAATTTCACGCCTTGTGCGCATCGGGAATAAGGGAAGAGAACCCATATTTTTACAGACCATTCGGCCATTCGTGTTCAGTATTACGCTGGTCGTCTTTACTTCCCCAGGACATACATCATGGTACCCAATTTAGGCTTGGTCGACCTGCGACGCCTATACCACGATAAAAATCCACACAGCCAGCAGCGAATTTCGATCGCGGTGCTTTGGAATTGCGAGTCGGACTCGCAACGCCCATAATATTCACTGTATAGTGAAAATAAATCAGGTGACAGTACACGTACTTGTCGTTCGCCCTTTGTGTGTGTGTGTGTGTGTTTGCACTGAAATGTACCTAAACAGTTGTTAATTCTTATAGCTGCTGTTTGCTGCCAATACAAATTCTTTATTATTCATAATTCTTTTCCATCAATGTTTAATTAATGTTTCTAACAGTTTGATTACTTCCTTATGTTTCACAGTCAAATGGTTTTGTAGTCTTTAATGCATAAAAACAAACCAGTCTTCACTTCTATAGCTCTTTCTGACAATGTCCTTAGGATGTATATAGCATTGTTTGTACCTTTCCCTTGTACAAATCCACATTGTCCATCATTGATTTCTGGTTTAATTTTGTTTCTTATTCTTCTCTTTTTTATTCTCAGTAAAATCTTAGTCATGTGACTCATAACACTTATTGTGCGATGGTCTTCACATTTTAAAGTGCTTGGTTTCTTAGGCAGAGCTATAAATATGGATTTTAAAAGATCATTTGGAATATACCCACTATTATAAATGTCATTTAAATGTGTAGTTATTATTTCAATCCCAAAATCTCCCAGTGCTTCGATTTCTTCCAGTGAGATGTTGTCTGGCCCGGGTGCTTTTCATTTCTTCATATGATGCAATACATCCTCAACTTCTGCAGTCATTATTGGTGGACCATCATTGTTGGTCTGCAGTTCTACGTCTGGTCTATTATCATCATACAATTCCCCCATATGCTCTGTCCATCTGTTAATTATATTACTATGTCCCATTAATAAGTCGTCATGTTTTGATTCTAAACATCCAGTGCTGTTACGTGCCATCTTCCCTGTTAACATATTTATCTGTTGGTACATGAAATGTGAGTCTTTCCCACGATTTAATTTAACCTCTGTACACATTTGATTCAGTCTGGCTTCTTTAGCCACTTTGCATTTGTTAATTATTTCTTTTTGCTCTCTAGAGTATTCTTCTTTATCATTCTTTTTCTTCCTTCTTTCATCCATCATCTGCAGAATTTCGGTTGACACCCATTTTTGTGTGTTTGTGTGCAACTCTATGGGTTAATGGGATTGTCTCTTTTGATGTCTGCTGAATTGACTTACGCAACATATCCCACTGTTCATCAATAGTCTGTATAATTTCCATTGCATTATAACGGTTTTGTACAGTGTCATTGTACTGTTCCCTTATTTCTTTATCCGTTCTAAGTATTCCTAAATTTAACTTGATGTTCTGTGGTGTTTTTCTAATGTTCTTTAGTTTTATTCCAATTTTTCCTACAACTGGAACATTGTCACTAAAACAGTCTGCTCCTGGTCTAGTCTTTGATCCAACTAAGCTGCTCCGGAATCTTCTTGCAATCAAATATAATCAATCTGATTGCGGACAATATGGCCAGAACTTTCCCAAGTCCACAATCTTCGAGGATGGTTTTTAAACCAGGTGTTACCTATTATCATTCTGTGCGACTCAGGCCATGCTATTTTTCTGTCACCTCTCACATTCTTTTCTTTTAGGCCATATCCATCTCCAAGTACCATTGTTACATCACAATTTTTGCTTATGCTTATTTGCAGTTCAGCAGTTCTATTGTTATTATTATTGTAATATTCTCCTCCTCTTACTGCCATTGAAGGGCCCATATTTGAAAGAAAATGTGTTAGGCACGTGAGGCGGGGAGGGGGTCAAATGGGCGCTGAGAGCCATTCGAATATTTTCTTTGTGTCGACGCGCCTAGTGGTTTTTTTTTTTGCGGAAACTGCCGATAATGTGCTCTCCAAAGCAGGACATAAACTGACATACATTCACTGGGCAGCGATGACATAAACAACATATAATCGATGAACACAAACTAGGAACGACTTTTTACCATTATAAAAGTTCAAAGCAAAGATGTTAATTATGGGTGTTTAGTTAAAACGAATTACTTGCTTTAGTCGCACTAAATCCCAGGAAGTGGGTATTTCAAAAAGCACTTGCGATAGAGAAAATTGCTTGCTTTTGTCACAAGAAACTAATTTGTTAAGGAGAAAGTGTTGTTCATTGGTTTGTCCTAAGCGAAAGCAGGAACTGGGCTTCACAGATTTCCAGCAGATGTTCGAATTTAATGTAGAAAGTCTTATCACCTGTTTTTTCCCCCGCATAGTTGGAGGCTATTTCTGTAATTAGAAGGATATAGTGGAGGGATGAGGAAAGGGGGGGGGGGGGGTTGAAAAAGTTTCTATCAACAGGATCAAGACTAACCTGTAAAAATATGTCTTAAATTTAGAATCAACAGTAACACGTAAGCTTGTGTTTGTGATAAAAAAAAAAAAAATCATTATAAGTACAAAACAGTAACAAACATTAACATTAATAATACACGGACCGCTTGAAACACTTCCCAAAGCACGGACCGCTTGAAACACTTCCCAAAGCACGGACCGCTTGAAACGCTTCCCAAACGACACCATGTAGAAACACAAATTGATGATGATAATTTTTCAGAGATCATGAATGAAGAATCACGATGCTCACTGTACTGATAAAATCTCCATTATGGACCGGTAAGATAGAATGGTTGTCAATAAAATGGCTATACTTGTGGCAAACAGGTGATAAGACCGATGGGTAAACAAACACCCTAGACGACTTCAATTCCCAACTGATTTCCCTAAAGAGGTGATCAGCGAACAGGCGAGGAACGACGCACATTTATTTGCAGATGAGTAGGCGTAGTGTAAACAGTTTAAAAAAAAAAAGCCATTATCAGTGCAGCAGATAAACACCAAACAGTTATTATTATTCAGTTAGAGAAACACCAAACAGTTATTATTATTCAGTTAGAGAGACACCAAACAGTTATTATTATTCAGTTAGAGAGACATCAAACAGTTATTATTATTCAGTTAGAGAAACACCAAACAGTTATTATTATTCAGTTAGAGAGACACCAAACAGTTATTATTATTCAGTTAGAGAGACACCAAACAGTTATTATTATTCAGTTAGAGAGACACCAAACAGTTATTATTATTCAGTTAGAGAGACACCAAACAGTTATTATTATTCAGTTAGAGAAACACCAAACAGTTATTATTATTCAGTTAGAGAGACACCAAACAGTTATTATTATTCAGTTAGAGAGACACCAAACAGTTATTATTATTCAGTTAGAGAGACACCAAACAGTTATTATTATTCAGTTAGAGAGACACCAAACAGTTATTATTATTCAGTTAGAGAAACACCAAACAGTTATTATTATTCAGTTAGAGAAACACCAAACAGTTATTATTATTCAGTTAGAGAAACACCAAACAGTTATTATTAATGCAGCAAAGAAACACCAAACAGCTATTATTATTCAGTTAGAGAAACACCAAACAGTTATTATTAATGCAGCAGAGAAACACCAAACAGTTATTATTTATGCAACAGAGAAACACCAAACAGTTATTATTTATGCAACAGAGAAACACCAAACAGTTATTATTATTCAGTTAGAGAAACACCAAACAGTTATTATTATTCAGTTAGAGAAACACCCGGTAAAAGTTACTCTAGAATTCTTGAGCAGAGACTTAGAAGTCAGGTAGAGCCACAGCTGGACGAGGCCCAATGCGGCTTCAGAGCAAACCGAAGTACTCAAGACCTTATCTTCACACTGAGACAGATGAGTGAAAAAGCCCTGGAATATAAGAGTGAGATGCATTTATGTTTTTTGGATCTGGAAAAGGCATTTGACAAGGTACCCTGGAACAAGCTCTGGGACTGCTTGGCAGGGAAAAACATCCCAGCACCCCTGATCAGTGCAATACAGAGTTTCTACAAAAAGTGCAGAAATTATGTAAGAACAGCAGACCAAAAGTCAGAAGAATTTAAAACCACCAGCGGTGTTAGACAAGGTGATATTCTCTCACCTTACCTCTTCATTCTTATGATGGATGATGTTATCAAGACCTGTAAGAAGAAGACAAAGAAGTACTCTGTAGGGTACTGGAAGATGAGACCAATCTGTATATCAGAGCTGGCTTTTGCAGACGATGTGGCCCTGATAGCTAAATCAGAGGCACACCTTCAGTCCAACTTACTTGTCTGGAAGGAAGAGCTTGAAAAGAAAGGGATGACCATCAGTGTCTCCAAAACTAAAACCATGGTGATCTCAAGAGAGGAGAAAAAACACCAGATCATGATGGGACAGTATGCGTTGGAGCAGGTTAACCAGTTCAAATACCTTGGAGTTGTATTAGACCAAAATGGAGGCATTAAGACTGAGCTGGCTACACGAAAAGCAGCTGCTGGGAGACTCTTCCAGGCCATAAACCGAGGGTTTCTTAGCAAAAGAGAAATTGGCAAGAGGACGAAAATGGCTGTTTTACCGCTCTACCTATGTACCAGTCCTGACCTATGGGTGTGAGTCATGGGCAATGACAACAGCTCACAGAAGCCAGCTGCAGGCCTCGGAAATGAGATACATGAGAAAGGTGGTCCAAGTGACAAGAAGGGACAAAGTCCGCAATCAGACAATACGTCAAGATCTTGATACCCAGCCCTTACTAACCCGAGTGGATCAGTCACAGTTACGATGGTTTGGACATGTGTGCAGAATGGGAGAAAATCGGCCACCATGGCAAGCATGGGAGGCTAAGAACCAGGGAACCAGACCTCCAGGACGACCCAGGGTGCGCTGGAAAGACAACATCCGACAGTCCCTGACTGACAGAGGACTGGAATGGAACAAAGCCAGAAAGAAAACTACTGATAGAGACGTCTGGCGATCTCTCTGGCAAACCTCTACACCCCAAGGTAGAAGAGGAGCGACTAAGTAAGTAAGTAAGTAGAGAAAAACCAAACAGTTATTATTATTCAGTTAGAGAAACACCAAACAGTTATTATTATTCAGTTAGAGAAACACCAAACAGTTATTATTATTCAGTTAGAGAAACACCAAACAGTTATTATTTATGCAGCAGAGAAACACAAAACAGTTATTATTTATGCAACAGAGAAAAACCAAACAGTTATTATTTATGCAACAGAGAAACACCAAACAGTTATTATTTATGCAACAGAGAAACACCAAACAGTTATTATTTATGCAGCAGAGAAACATCAAACAGTTATTATTAATGCAGCAGAGAAACACCAAACAGTTATTATTTATGCAACAGAGAAACACCAAACAGTTATTATTTATGCAGCAGAGAAACACCAAACAGTTATTATTTATGCAGCAGAGAAACACCAAACAGTTATTATTTATGCAACAGAGAAACACCAAACAGTTATTATTTATGCAACAGAGAAACACCAAACAGCTATTATTAATGCAGCAAAGAAACACCAAACAGTTATTATTTATGCAACAGAGAAACACCAAACAGTTATTATTTATGCAGCAGAGAAACACCAAACAGCTATTATTAATGCAGCAAAGAAACACCAAACAGTTATTATTTATGCAACAGAGAAACACCAAACAGTTATTATTTATGCAGCAGAGAAACACCAAACAGTCATTATTTATGCAACAGAGAAACACCAAACAGTTATTATCAGTGCAACAGAGAAACACCAAACAGTCATTATCAGTGCAACAGAGAAACACCAAACAGTCATTATCAGTGCAACAGAGAAACACCAAACAGTCATTATCAGTGCAACAGAGAAACACCAAACAGTCATTATCAGTGCAACAGAGAAACACCAAACAGTCATCATCAGTGCAACAGAGAAACACCAAACAGTCACTACAATGGGATCAAAGAAGACGTTTAGAAGAAACCATAAAACGAACGTTGATAAAGGTCACATGAGTTGGGCTGGAATCTATCCATTATACGAAAGGGTGGCACAGGATAGAATGGAACAGAGGATAGAACACGAGCCCTATGTGACATATAATAGCACAACAGAACAACGGTGATGAATTACCGGTGCTGGTGGCCGTGGAGGCTGTGGGTAGCAGGCCAATTCTGCCGACAAGCTCCTAGGACAACGGTGATGAATTACCGGTGCTGGTGGCCGTGGTGGCTGTGGGTAGCTGGCCAATTCTGGCGACAAGCTCCTAGAAAATGTCTAAGGGAGCTGAGCCCGTACCGCAGTTCACAGGCGAGTGTGTGTTCTACATCTACTGCAGATGCTTTATCACCAAGATATGACTGTAATTTTGTCAGGTCAATAAGACTGGTCTGTCACTTTTTGTCATCTTTCCAGACTCGGACATGGTGCCGGTTTTCGCCGTGACTGTACCTGTGGTCTAGCCATTCAATTATTTATCACCGTGTCGTCCTCTTGTTCTTTCCCCGTCAAATTTGATAGCTCTGACAAGTTTTTCAAGCATTATATCTCCTTTGGAAAGTCCTTAAAAACTCTTTCTATCCCGAGCAACGCACTGTCTGTGTTTAGTTTATGTCTGTGTGTGTTCAGTTTATGTCTGTGCGTATTCAATTTATGTCTGTGCGTATTCAATTTATGTCTGTGCGTATTCAATTTATGTCTGTGTGTATCAACACAACACATGGTGTGTTTTAATTTATTTGATACTTGGTCTAGGAATCCAAAAGAAATCTGGCAAAATATTTTAAATGCAGCACAGAATATGCTGTATCTTTTAAATTCATAAACTGATACCCTTTTCACTATGATTATTGTGCCAGACTGGGTTTCTACTTTGAAACCATCTGGGATTGAAACAGTTTAAAAAAAAAAATTCTCCACCGGGCTCAATAAGAATCCCAAACAGTTTTAGCAGTTTTGATGTTGTTGTTGTTGTCATTGTGTACCCCTTTGGTCGGCTTATTTATATGGCAGCCGAGAAATGTAATAAGAATTTTTTATTTAGTCTTTTATCATGTTGGAAAATAATTGAAACTGAAATGGGGTTAACCGGCGTACTGCAGCGACAAAGCAAAGAATAATAACTGTCATTAGATCTCTGTCACTCTCAAAACATCTCCTATTATCTGGCGGCATAGACGCTGGCACCTTGAAGCCCTCCCCTCATTTTAATAATTTACAGAAAGATTGCTCCCCCCCCCCCCGCCCTCATTAAAAAAAATTTACAGAAAGATTCCCCCCCCCCCCCCCACTATTTCAATAATTTACAGAAAAATTGCCCCACCCTCCACCCTCCTCTAAAAATTCGCAAGAGGGCCAACCCCCCCCCCCACACACCCTCCCCCAACCCGCCACCCATTTCCCCCAGCCATACATGTACGCTCTCATCTAAGTATATGTTCCAACATTTCATATTATTTCAAATATAGTACTTTACCTATTTGGCAGAAGAACAGATGGGATTTAGGAAAAATAGAAGCTGCACAGATGCAATCTTGACACTTTAACAGTTAATAGAAAAGAACATTGAATACAATAAGAACTTATTTGTGGCATTCGTAGACCAGGAGAAGGCATGTGACAGAGACGACAGACAATTATTATGGAAAGTAATGGCAAGATATGGAGTAAGCGAACACCTCATCGAAGTGTGCAAAAGTTTATACAGGGATTGTAGAAGTGTAGTTAGAATAAATCAGGGAACATCTCATCCTTTAACAGTGACATCTGGAGTAAGACAGGGGTGTGTCTTATCACCACTGCTGTTTATCACCTACATCGACAGTATATGCAAGAATGCCAAGCCCATGAAAGAAAATGTTAGTAAGATCTACGAATTACTCTTTGCAGATGACCAGGCTTTGATAGCAGATGCAACCATGAAATTGCAACATCTAAAATCCATGAATGAAAAATGTAAAACAAATAATATGAGAATCAACACTGAAAAGACAGAAGTAATGTCAATAGGAAAAAAGAAGACAGATCTAAACATAGCAATAGAATACAAAGGCATTAAACAGGCATCTGAGTTTAAATATCTGGGAACTACATTTACCGAAGATGGGAAATTGGATAAAGAAATTAACATTAGATGCAGTAAAGCAAACCAAGTATTGTGACAGCTAGCCCCCCTCTTACAGCATAAGACAATCCCAATCAGCACAAAGAGACATCTTATTCAAAACATATTTATTCCAACTCTGTGCTACCAGTGCCAGACATGGTCACTCACAACAAACCATATAAGAAAATTAATAACCATGGAAATGAGATGTCTGAGAAGGGCTGTAGGAGTGACCATAAGAGATAAGATCAGGAATGAGATCATAAGAGAAAAAGTCGGCACAGAACCAATTCTAAATTACATAAGAAGACAGCAAGTGAAATGGTTTGCCCACTTAGAGAGAATGCCTTGTGACACCATACCATACAAAGCATACATGGAAAGAGAAGAAGGACGTAGAGCACGAGGTAGACCAAGAACAATATGGAAGGATAACATCAGAGAAACTCTACAACAGCACGATGTACCTATGGTCGAGGCAGCCAGAAGAGCTAGAAACAGAACCTTATATCTCCCTCGACACCCACAGCGGTAAAAGAGGAAGTGAAGAAGAAGAAGAAGAAGCAGAAGACCTATTTGTTATTCAACACACAATAACAATAATTATTATTATTAACATTTTGTTGCACTCAAAAACAAGCCTAAAAACCTCGTGATTTTCCCGCTGTGGATAAAAATATGAGTAAGGTGCCCCCCTACCCCATTTTTACTCGGTGGCGGCGCCCTAGTCTGGTGGTATTTCTGACTTGATTCTATCAAAGCTCCTTTCTCCGGTTTCATACGGTAAAGTGCCTGACACAGTCACCGCGGCAGGCTGTTTCGTAATGCGGACAGGGAAGCCATCGATAAACGGTTCTTTCCCAGGTTTCTAAAGTCGGCTGTTTTCACAGACGGCAGACAATTTATGGTGATTACCAGTGTACTGCTGCTGTTGCTGCGGTCACTGAGATGTTTTCTAAGTGGACACTCATCTTCTGTCTTCTCTTCTCCTCCTCCTCCTTATAAACGCTCATCTCCTTCTTCTTATAAACGTCAACATCACCAACATCATCACCACCGGTATTGCAGTCATCCTTACTATTATCATCTCACCTCATCTGGATCCTCCGCTACCTTGCAGTGTCGAGGGGAAGTTTGACGGGAAAGTGCCCGTTTCTGCGCTTCGTAAATGGGGAATTCGCAGGCACTTTTTTACTGTCTCTCTCCTTCGTTTGCATGATTCTTACAATCAGCGGTATTATTTTATCACATTTGTAAACAGTCGTAAAGGTTTTATTAGTAAAAAGTCTGTAGGCGTGTAGAGCATATAGGGCTAGACATATTTTTATAGACCAATCGGCACAAGATGGGTGATGTGGTCAGCATCACGCCGGCCGCCTTTACATTCCCGCGACTGCACCCGGTACCCACTCAAGGCTGGGTCGACCTGAGAGCCAAGGTCATTTTTGAAAAAAGTCCGGCTCCGCCAGGGAGCGAACCCATGACCTTTCGATCCGCGGTGAGCGTCTAGTCGCTCGGCCACGGCGACTCCCGACTTTATTAGGCTTGGATGTTCTTCTACATTTTCCGCCCAATTCTTGGCCGCCTGAAAGATTAACATGAAGTGACTCAAAGAGCCAGTATGCGGATAGAAATACATGATGAGCAGCCCCGTTCGACTGTATAATACAATTGGGCCCTGGGCATTGACAAAGACATCAGATGTCCAGTGAGGGTGTCATCCCAGTTGTTCTGTCTGCCCCAGACGGTATTATCGCACATCCTTACCCGCACGTGACTGCTGGTTGGTGAAGGCGTGGGGATGCGGAGGGGCCAGGTCAAGAAATGATGGGGGCTAAATTCTGCATAGGACATACTTTCTGACGATGACTTTCATGACGATGTACCAGGCAGGCTTGATCCTAAAATGGCTCGATTTCCCTTTGCAAATCGTCTAGCCACCTGCCAAGAGCGTTGCACAAATCACCAACACCGTAGCTCAGGTGACGATCGGCGGGGGACTCCGCAAAAATTATTCACAGGAATCGAACGACGAGTATGATGATGATAATTGTAATGAGGTGATTTCCCAACGGGTTCTCAGATGGGTACAGATGGTCAAGGGTAAGACAGGGAAATAGGACGTGAGAAAGAAACCGCTCGCAAAATCACGGGTTTAACTGAGCAGAGAAAGTGGAGCAGTACGAGGAAACTAGAGAGAGGTTTGACAGGTGAAAAAGATCGAATTAGTTGGTGTTTTGTAGCGAGAGTGACTGCTCAAGTTCGAGAGGAGACGTGTGACTGCAATCTCTTCTTCTTCTTCTTCTTCTTCTTCGATCCTTCTGTCAGAAAACTTATATCAGGAGGCCGGTAGCCTTTATGAAAGCTATCGTGCAATCCATATCCTCTCGTGTACCATACAGTTTTGTCTTCATTGTGGTTGGAATAGGCCAGATTGCCTCTCTGTTGTCAGCATACAGTTGACAGTGTTGGAGCACATGCTCAGCATTTTCGGGTGCCACGCTGCAGGGACACGTCTCCGTGGAAAGTTCTGATTACTTAAGATAAGTTGAGCTGAGTTGAGTCAAGAATTAATATCACAGCACTCTGGGCATTCCCATGCGTGTTTCCTCCTCATCTTCAGCAGCCAGCGCAGGGTTCCAACACTGATGGTACCGGTGACAATCTGGTTATATGTCAGTCTTGCCTTTCGTCTGAGTGTAGTGAGCCGGCCAGACTATTTGGTTACACCCAGGTGTCTCATTCTCTCCAGGCCATAATAATCTTATATCTTTACTGATTCCATTGCTTGTTCACAAAGAGCCTTGACCTCATCTGCCTTTTTATGTATCAATTCGCCACCCAGTGATGCAGATCCAGCCAATCTGTCTGCCTGTTCATTACCCACCACGCCGATATAACCTGGAGAAACGATCCAAAGTATGCTCACTACCCGTAACCTTTCCAGTGAAGCTTGCCACTCTGCTCGAAGCATCCCTGTCTTCACTACTCAAGATGAATGCCTGACCAGAAGCTATTCAAGTGACACACAGCCTGACTGTGAAGATTGGCAGCAGACTGTCAGGGATGCAAACTCTCGCGTGTGCTTTGCATGAATGGTCCACCAAGAATGCCAGGTAACGATAGCCAACGACTGCGAACATTGAGTGTGTGTATTGTAACATTTGATTATTGAAAATCAGACCACGTGAAAGATTACAAGACAGCGACTAGACGATATTATGTGTAGAAAGATGATAAATGTGAGTTTGCTTTCTCATCATCATATGTGTGCATCTATCGTCGGTGGGAGAAGCCATCGCTTCTGTCTACTTATTGAACTATCACACAGAGGAAGCAATACTCCGATAGTCATGATAATGACGACGTCAATGAAGACGATGCTGCTGACAAATTTATAAAAACAATAAAGAAAAACAAGATTAACTCTTTAGTGGACCGCCAGTCTGGTCAAGATTTCATCCATCAAACTTGCTCCGGTGCGGAAATAAATGTCTCTTATGTTTAAAAATCAAATAACAAACATCAAACAGTTGTTGCCATACGAAATAACCAAAGCCGAAATTGTTGATTTTAGCACCAGAATAGGCGCACTGTTTCTCCTATTTCTTGAGAAGTCACTCTGATAGTCCAAATTAGATATTGATTTTCTGCGTGTTTACTCTCTTCACTGTCGTTACATAAAAACAACAATAAGCGATTTAAGCACATTTAAACTTGCGTCCATTATTTGGCTTATCTGGCTATCCCCCGATATAATCACAATCCTGTTGGTTGCGAGTTCAACAGTGCCCTGATGGCTGAAATGATTGGCTTCAGACTGCCAAACGAGGAAGGTTTTAGTATTTGTTCTACATTCTACTAAATAATTCTGTTTCTTTAATGTTTCTTTATTGAGATATCAAACAGAGACTAATCACAAATATATAATCTGCCACTACATTGGCAAATATGAACCTCTTTTAACTACTGTACAGTGACAAGATAAAAAATGCAACAATACGGACCCCTAATTCGATCAAACGGTCACTTAAAAACAATATTACAGGGCTCAGTTGAGGGAAAGAGGAGAAGAGGCAGAGCAAGAAAGTTCTGGATACAGACTGACTGGACAGACCTTAGGAATGCAACCATAAAGTCCATCGTTTCTGACCGTCAAAAGTCAAAGGACCTGATTTGACTGTCAACAGCGACTGGTGAAATCCGTGACGTCCAGGGGAACCTTCCATTGGCCTGGTTAGAAAATAAGGACCACATTTAGAGTGAGCCAAAGTCAACAGATAAATCCAAGAGAGTGTGTGCTGTCGGTTTTCTTGTTAAAAGCTGAACCAAGTTAGGCAAACTTCGTGGACAGAAGGGAGATATAGGAGGAAAGCTAGCCATTCGGTGTTAGACCAGTGAATGAGGAGGATGTCTGTGGTACAGTAAGTGACTTAATACTTGCAAAGACATGAGCGCTGTGTTGACGAATACCTGGCCAGCGGAAATGAGCAGCCATTACGCTGCTAGCAAGAAGTCGGACAAATGTTTTAGCAAGAAGTCGGACAAATGTTGAATGCGTACGGTAATGTCATGGTCTACTTTAGATGTCTGTCTACAAACGGCCGTCGGTAATGTGTACACCAGTAATTCATGGACGAGACTGTCATCTAAATAAGTAGCCAGCAACTGTAAAGGAGTGACTGGCGAATATGACAAGTAATTCGATAATACCCGGACAACGCAACTAACGACAGAGACAATTTAGTTGTGGACAACTTAGTTAACCATTTGTACGTAAATCGTAGACTTGGTGTGTGTACTGTTCTGTCCACGCAGACCTGTAATTACATCTAACGGTCTCTCAACAACAATGCGGCAGGTCTCAGTACAGGGAAAGAGGAGAAGAGGCAGACCAAGAAAGAACTGGATAGATACATAACCTGACTGAATGGACAGGCCTCAGGCATGCAACTATGAAGTCCATCGCAACCGACCGCCAACAGGAACTGGTGACCCAGCGATACACAGTGTTACGGAATAATGATGAATAACATACACACATTCTTCATTAACCTGCACGTGAGAGAGGAAGTCAGTTAGTACAGGAAGCATGAGGAACGCAAAGCAAACTATCAAATCAAGTATTAACCAAAGAGGCTGGCTGCGGATAAAAAGACACACTGAGAAAGGTTGTCAATAGTAAAAGAATCCTTTCAACGCTTTATCTGAATAAGTATTGGGCATAAATAGTGAGATCTATATTATTATATAGGCCGATTGGCACTCTGTGTGTAATATGGTCAACACCAGACCGACCGCCTTTACTTCCCATGACTTTACCCGGTTCCTATTTAGGGCTGGGTCGAGCTTAGAGCTGAGGTCGTTTTGAAAAACGGATCCGCTACACTGCGGCAGCACCGTGAATAGTACAAACAGGACATGTTTTAACGAGGTGAAATACTCTCGGCACACCGCGGCAGCACCGTGAACAGTACAACCACAACAACATGTTTTAACGAGGTGAAATACTCCCGGCACACAGCGGCAGCACCGTGAATAGTACAAACAGGACATGTTTTAACGAGGTGAAATACTCTCGGCACACCGCGGTAGCACCGTGAATAGTACAACCAGAACAACATGTTTTAACGAGGTGAAATACTCTAGGCACACCTGGTGCAGGCAAACCCAACATAAAATGATCGATATCATCAACCAGGTTACCAGCAGGCTAAACCGGATATGTGATGGAAAGAAAGGATTGGTGACTGTCGTGAAATGATAAGCCATTACGCATCAGTCTGTAAGACTGGTAACCTAACTTACCTGTAAATCTTCACAAAATTCAAACTTGGACTCGCCCGGAAAGATATAGTCCCTTATATCTATATATATAGGCCTTTATTGGACAACATTATTATGTCTACCTTTTCTGGTTGCTTAAACTAAACTCCACTTTTAAATGAATATATCTTTGATATATATTAGAGGAGTTATTTGAGGTTTCTTAGAAACCGATGCACTCCTTGCCCATGTATACTAGGGGCTTCTTTTTTTTACCAACGCCTGAAGTGTCTAAGTGACGCCATTCTCTTTGCCAGCTTCCTAGCGTCCAGACGTGTCAATCGATGCCTGTATAGTTTCAATTTCATAAGGCAATCTGGACTGTCTCAGACTTTTCATATGCTTGGGTAAGTTAATTATAGTTCACGAGTACCTAAAATGATGTCTGTTAAAGTAGTCACTACTGTAGAGAGATCAATAGCGGGTGTGGGATCACACCTAGTTCGACCGTTCCTGATCGCTAGAGAAGCGGATTCGAACGTAGACCCTCCCCTGTACAGACTAAATAGCCTATGCCTCAATAACCCACCCATACTGGTAAACCTAATAATTTTACAAATGTGTACTATTTAAACTAATTCTAGAAGTTTGTGCATACAAAATGGGGACAGAATTAGGTCATGACTTTGTCGACCAGTGTATGAGTGTGTTTGACCCAGATCAATGAATGGTAAGACGGGCTTTTGGGGAGTGTAAGGAATAAATGTACTGACGGTGGATATTGGTGTCTGTGTGCAGAGGGGAGGGGAGAGAGAGAGTGATATATGTGTTAGAACACTCTATCTATCTCCACTGTATATCTGACTTGCCTTCTCTTGCACTAAACAGACAGATGAATATAAGAGACTTGTGTCTCTTGGTCTGGAGAGGCATTCTGAGGAATGAAACAGGAGAGCAGGGTGGAGTAAGCAGATGAGGGATGAGGACTGATGCTTGTTCTGTCTTTCCTGTCAAGATGTTACCCTCTTGGTGATGACTAATTCTGAGTTATTTCTTGACAGGATGTATCCTTTGTGAGGAGCTGGCAGAAGTTTCACAGTCCAACCAACACCCACCAACCATAACCCATCAATCAATGAACCCATTACCTACCACTTATAACCCAACTACCAAGTGTGGAGATTGATGTCAGTTTGAGGTGCCATATACCCCAAACTTCCTACAGTGCCAGAACATGTGTGTAGCTCATGGACAGTGCTGCTAATGACTAGTGGGAGCCATTTGCTGTGTAATTATCCAGTTGCGGTGTCCTTTATGGTGAGGTACTCCTCCACCAGCTGATCCAGTTGAGGCAGAGTCACCAAAGACAGTCGAATCATCAGGAGCTGAGGGAAGCATCATAGACGGAAAGAGGATAAGTTCAGTTTGATGCCATGTTTTGCTATATTCCTCACAGCTCCCATGTTTCCCTATGATGACAATGTGTCATCTCCAGGACCTTCTGTCTGTGTAATTTTGGTGATCTGGACATTGTATCCTGGAATCCAGCTATAGAAATCTGGCATCTGCTTCTCTATTTTATATCTGTATATATTATAATGATTACATGCAATCATTTTCATGGCTGACTTAGGTTTCTCTATTTCACCTTTTTAAATGTGTAGCATTTGTGTGTGTATGAATCTTAACTATATGTGTTAACATGGTTATGATAATGACTTATCATAACCTGGGGGCTTTCTTTAGTAAGTAGTGGGGGTGTCCAGCCAAGTGTGCCTAGAAATATTGTTTTCATATACTGACATATTTTGTAGTGCCAATACTTGAGTTGCCCTACTCCAGAGATAAGTTGATCGTATATTGGCCACGGGGAATCCCTTAGACCAATATGAGCCAAACGACTCAACATAATTATCTCTGAGTGCTGTTGGTTCTGAAGGAGAAATCCTTACATTAGGCACGCGACAGGAGTGATATGTGACAGTGACACGACTCTATCTATATTTGTTGAAGTCACCACAGAAATCGGCCTCTTGGAATGTAATAATCACGGGGAAAAAAATCGTCATTGTCGTTTTTATCATAACTGTCATTAGCGGGAGCCGCGTTAGCGCAGTCGATAGGAGACTCGCTTTAAAATCCAGCTGCGACTCGCTGCAGCCACGGTCGGTGTTCGAAACCGGGCGGTTTCCGGGGTACACCTAGCCTCTAGGGAACGGATACCAGAGTTTACAATCTAAATGGAGGAACATCGCTGTAGCTTCGGAGTTACGTGCGGACGACGACACAGGCAGACAGTTTCTTATCAGCTGTCAGTACTGGTGACCGTAGCACTCATGGTAAATAACCGTGTGCAATGACGCTGGTTCACATCTCCCGACTTTATCATTTACTGTCATCGTTATCGTCACTGTCATCATTATCATTTTATTATCATTACCATTATTTCCCCGAGTTGGTGCCAGAACCCAATGTGGGGGGGGGGGGGGGGGGAGAGAAACATGGACCCACTGCCTCCCCAACAAGCATGTCGCAGGAGTCGACTAAGTGAGAACATCCTTCGACACCAGAGTGCATCTGCTTGAAAGGCAAGAAATCAACACACTGCACGCAAATAAGCTAGGTCTGTGAAACGGATGTGCAAGTAACACTCAGATTCTGGAATATGACTAAAGTCCAGAGGTGGACGAACAGCTAGAACTTTCGGCCAGAGTTTACTGCCCGTGAAAGTGATGGAAAGGAAGAAGACGTCATTGTCGTCTCCTCAGTATCGTCATCGTCAACGCCATCATTATCATCCTCACCAACTTTATCATCACTATCATCATCTTTCTCAGCATACTGGACATCATCAGCATAGTCATCATAACAGTCCTCGTCCTAGATGCTGCAGTATCCATCATCACCACCAGCATGGGTTCATTATCATTATTATCATCCTTACTGTTATCTACAGTGGTGTACCCATCATCATTGCTGTGGTCAGCCTCACCACTACCATTTTCTACCCTCATCGAGCATCGTCATCAGCAATGACATACCTTATTATGGATTTCCTTTGTTCGTGATAAATTCTTTTTCTTCTTTTGTTAGCTTGAAATAGATTATCAATATCTGCAGTGTTGTCTCTAGTATGGGCTTCAGTGCCTATTGTAATTCAATCAGCGACCCGCAAAGTTTGGATTGCACCGGTGTTTCTCATGGCCAAAAGTTTTGACTTGAAATGTTGTACCTGGGGTGAATTAAAATGTAAGTATCAAAATATAATACATTTGTAAAAATATAATACGAAAAATAAGAGTATAAAGTTAAATGCGTATCCTTTACAGGACATTGTAGAACCAATCCCAGCATTTTTTGACTTTTTTGTGTGGGTTTTAAAGGCTTCTCTAAACGGTCGACTCTTCATACAACTGTCGAAATCAACGCTAGACTGTCTGCTTTCTACGAGTGTAAACAAATGCTTGAAAAAAAAAAAAAACCTTTAATGGTTGGAAAAGGGGGAGGGGTGGTATCCGGAACCTCGCCCTCCACTGCACAAAACCGACAACAACAAACAAGCAAATCGACAACCGTTACATTCACATAAAAGCACAGACTGTGATTAGTAATATATAACCTAATCATTGCCAGCGACCTCTCTCCATCCGTTGTTCCCTGCCAGGCGCATTATTTCTCCATTGTCCCGCCGGAAACGCAAACAGAATTACCTTTCAGGATGTAACAAGATCAATCCCGCCAGCCTTTGCGAACCGTTGCCCCGTGGGGGGTAATATGTAAATGGTTTCTTTATGTTTTGTTCTTGTACTTCACCTGAATAAATCACCCTTCTGCTAATGGGTATGTTTTTATCCCAACCTGCTGTAATTACAATAACATATTTGATATTCGAGAGAATTATTTTGTCATTGGAGGCTAGGAAACAGATTTCTCGCATGTTGTACAGAGCCAGTTTTAACATTTGATTGTTATTTCTGGACGATTAATAAACAAGATAAACAATATCTTGAGGGCACGATGTTTATTGCAGAAGAATCCTTAGAATTCCTTGAACAGCCAAAAAAAGCAAGCCATCTGCATTGAACAGGGCGAGGGCTCGAAGAGAAGAGAACTTATCACAAACACCAGAAAGCATCAATTATCATTTTGTGGCCATTTATGTATGTTGCCACGTCCATCCACCTCCTTAATCATATGATGTATAAAGGTTTTCTTTTTACGATTTGATTTGCACATCATATTTTTTTAAATATGTCATCATATTTATTTGTCGTTCAACACACTCTCCTTCTCCTTATTATATTATTATTATTATTATTATTATTATTATTATTATTATTATTATTATTGGGCACGCCAGTGTACAGGAATAGAACTCAAAACCACTTAATCGGGGAGCAAGTTTGCTAACTGTTACCCTAATTCGGGTAACTAAGTTCGTGACAATGTGTTACATAATCATCAACCAAGCTGTGCAAACTGTTATTTAAACTACGCTGCGAACATCACAACAACTAAGTCGGGTCACATTTTGGCACTTAATCTGACAGCACTCTGTGATGTCTTGTTTACACAAATTGTCACAAAGTTCACTGTGAATTTTCAGACAGAGAAGAGCTCCACTTACTACGGTCAGGTTGCTGACATTTCGTAAACTGCGCAATGTTATGTTCCGTTTAAAAAGTCGTACAATATTTTTAGTTCATCCAAGTCAATATAAGTTCGGATCGTTACCCTGTGTTACAGAAGAGATTCAGTTGAGGAAACAGCCAGTCGCACACAGCTCTCGCTCGCTCGCTCAAACCGCCCGATCAGCCACGTGTGTATCTCGTTCGCTTGCTAACTACCCATTCGTAGCCTGATTATCAATAGCTAGATACTGGTCAGACTCGTTTGATATTCGGCTGAGTTTGGCTCGACTAAGCTATCGGTGTCGTCTGCGTTTGGGTCATTAGCGGCCCGTGAGCACATCATTGTAGAGGAGCCAGTGTAGCATTCACCTACAGAACGATTATCTCGTGAACTGTGGAGAAAAACCCGACCGAAATGCAAGAGCAAGGACCCGATCCAGAATACGAAGACCCAGAACAAGATTTGGAGGAAGAAGAAGCCGTTCACCCAGAACCCGAAAATCGAGTCTTTGAAATGCCAGCCCGCGTACCAGACGACGAACTAACACCAGCATACATCGACGAACTGGTGAGCCGCCTGAACGAACTGATTAAACCAACCAGAGGAAAGTGGACCAGGCACGACGGGTGGGAGACCATTTACTACAGCTCGCCCTCTGACTTCACCGCCTCAGAAATATTATACCCGACCTCAAAGAAGTACCCAAAAAAAAAAAATCTAATGACAGATGAGAAGAGCCCAGGATATCATCACCGCGAGAACCGATCCCAAACCGAGAGACCGTCGCACCTATTACCACACGAAACGCTAGCAATCCTGAGGCAACCCAAACAGACAAACCCAGCAGAAACCAGCACCCAATCGAATCCAGCCTAGCCGCCATGACAGCCCACCAAACTAATCCAGCCGGATCGTAGAAACCCCGCACAACGCGACCAGCCAGACATCCGAACCTCACCAGCCCCACCCATTCCCCATACGCCAACCTTCCCCGGCAAAGCTAACTGTCCTTTTTAGGACAGTTACCCCTACCCCACCAGCCCGCATGTTTCTAAACTGTCCTTATCATGACCTTTTAGTTCTCCCCTCCCAATACAGCCTACTTCACACCAACCGAAAGGAAAGGCCCAAGCATGAAAATCGGAACTCAAGGCACAACCAAACGCCTCCAAGAAACAAAACGACCTAGAGTCAGCAATCAAACAAGGACTCGATATAGTCACCGCTCATCCAGGAGATTTATTATTTTTGTTTTCTACAAAGTTCAAGTTCAAGTGTGTTAGAGAAATTGTGTGGGCTAACACGGAAAGTGACGAATGTCGAGTTTCTGGCTCATCAAAAACCACACAGAGGTAGGAAATATTTGTGAATTCAGATCTAGATGTGGTCAACCTATTTTTGAATCTTGCTGTTGTCTAGTGTGTTCTCTATTCCTTACTTCTTACTGTAACAGACTTTTAATATAAATCTAAAGTAGCATATATTGTTCCAAGCTCTACAGCCATTTTCTACCATGCTCAGCAATTCTTCGTAAAATTCGCATCTAAAATCACTCAGATAAAATCAGTGAAGTGTAAAATATATTTGACAGCCACATTATTTCAGTCCTTTAAACATAAATTACTTTTTTAAAAGCCAGAAAATCCACAATAATTCACCACCAATAAAGCTGGAGAATTTCCCGAATCTGGGTTCTTAGTCTGGCAAGGTCGATTTGGGTAAACAGGTATTATTAATATTATTATAAAATTCGATCGCCTCTTCCTTCTTCTTCTTCTTCTTCTTCTTCTTCTTCTTCTTCTTCTTCTTCTTCTTCTTCTTCTTCTTCTTCTTCTTCTTCTTCTTCTTCTTCTTCTTCTTCTTCTTCTTCTTCTTCTTTTTCTTCTTCTTCTTCTTCTTCATCTTCTTCTTCTTCTTTGTCTTCGTCTTCTTCCTCGTCTTCTTCTTCTTCCTCGTCGTCTTCTTCTTCTTCTTCTTTTTCTTCTTCTTCTTCTTCTTCTTCTTCTTCTTCTTCTTCTTCTTCTTCTTCTTCTTCTTCTTCTTCTTCTTCTTCTTCTTCTTCTTCTTCTTCTTCTTCTTCTTCTTCTTCTTCTTCTTCTTCTCCGTCCTCTTCTTCTTCTTCGTCCTCTTCTTTTTCTTCGTCCTCTTCTTCTTCTTTGTCCTCTTCTTCCTTTTTGTCCTCTTCTTCCTTTTTGTCTTCTTCTTCTTCTTCTTCTTCTTCTTCTTCTTCTTCTTCTTCTTCTTCTTCTTCTTCTTCTTCTTCTTCTTCTTCTTCTTCTTCTTCTTCTTCTTCTTCTTCTTCTTCTAAGCCCTCTTCTGCTTCTACGTCCTCTTCTTCTTCTACGTCCTCTTCTTCTTCTACGTCCTCTTGTTGTTGTTGTTGTTGTTGTTGTTGTTGTTGTTGTTGTTGTTGTTGTTGTTGTTGTTGTTGTTGTTGTTGTTGTTGTTGTTGTTGTTCTTCTTCTTCTTCTTCTTCTTCTTCTTCTTCTTCTTCTTCTTCTTCTTCTTCTTCTTCTTCTTCTTCTTCTTCTTCTTCTTCTTCTTCTTCTTTTCTTTTTCTTCTTCTTCTTCTTTTTTTTTTTTTCTACTTCTACTTCTTCTTCTTCTCCTTCTTCTTCTTCTTCTTCTTCTTCTTCTTCTTCTTCTTCTTCTTCTTCTTCTTCTTCTTCTTCTTCTTCTTCTTCTTCTTCTTCTTCCTCTTCTTTTTCTTCTTCTTCTTCTTCTTCCTTGTCTTCGTTTTAGTCTCCGCCACTTTCTTTTACATCACATAATCCTCCTTTACCATCTTCCTCTTCTGCTACTCCTTCTTCTACTCTCGTCCCTTCTTCCTCCTCTTTTCTGTCGTTCTAGCAAGTTCAGCGCACAGTCAGTCTGTCTACGTGCATGCATCAGGGCCGTCTTAACGCATGGGCCCACAGGGAACTGCCAGGGGGTCCCCTAGGATCGTAGGTGTCCTATGCTAATATGTGTTTAGTATTACTTACTATTCACATTTTATTGATGCGAGTCGTTGGAGTTGCAGCAAACTGTCAAGCACAGGTGCTCATACTGCAGGGAGCGCGCGCGTGCGTGCTTCTGTGCGTACCTTTTATTCCGCGGGGGCGATAAGGAAACAGGAAGGATCGCCACCACTTAAATCCTAGATCTGTTGACCATGCAGCCAAAGTCGCAAGAATTTGTTGAGAGGTGACACCTTGGCGTCAACAATTGCATCATTCTTTTCTTTAGGCCCCCCCCCCCCCCTTCCTCCACCATCCCACCTTCACTAAATAATTGTTGCAGATACCTGTCCATACGATAGTGTTATTCTATGCTATTTGGAGCATGGGAAGTACAACCCATGGCGAGGGCGAATGGGACTGGCAAGACCTGCTGATGGTAAGAAAAGTCTGCCACATTTTGAGTGAATTCAGGACTTCGGGCAGGTCAGGGCCGGGGTTGCCTCTACATGTGATTAGTGAGCTTATTATTAGACGCTGAGCTCCCAACCTATCTGCAAAAGTTCCCTCCCCCTTTTTATTCAGATTTCCTTCCCTATTATTCTTCTGCAGGCAACGTTTCTTTCCTAGCTCCAAGCTAGTACCATTAGTATCGGAACTCTTCGCTGGCTGCTGAAGATAGGGATGGGGCTCTTATGGGAATGCCCCGAGTGCTGTGATGTCGGTTCTTGAATCAAATCAATCCTAGCTCCAACCGCCCTTCGAAACACATAGGCTGTTGTGGATCAACACTGGCTTACCAGCATGATGCGGGCGGTGGCTGATACGTGGCATTTGAAAATGTCTCCGATTGTTAGTGGCAACCCGTGGCGCCCTGGTCTACGCCACCCGACAAGGACTTATAACCCGTAACTGCTACTTCTCAGTCCCAATATTAGTTAAGACCAGGGATGAAGTTCATTCTCTCCATAGCACAAAGCCTGGGCAGTATTGAAGCGACCATGTTGTCCCAATCACTTTTTACAGAAAACGTTCAGCACAAGGCCACAACTTAAAATATTGATGCTGAATTTCTAAAACGGACCAAACATCTGGCATTAAACTGTTGGTTCTAACTTGTGGGTCACAGCACACGGCCTATTGTCTAAGGATACAGTCCACGCCTCCACACACAACAGTCAGGAAAACCCAACGACATAATGGCCGCAATATGTGCACATTTTAGTGTCACGAACACAGAGGGTATTCATAAGCCCTCACACACACAACAGTGTAGGCGAAGTAATTCAGACATCTGTGCTGGCGAAAATGAGATGAATGTCCCTCCCTTCGCTCACTCCCACGTCACTCTTCCAGACAGCTTGTACTAACCGTCACTACACATAGGCTGACCGCTACAGTTTCTAGGTCTACAGATTCCCTCACTCCATGGCTCGCTGTACAGATGAACAGGCTACATCTCCTAATCAACTTGGCCCCGCTGCTCTATGCGGAGCAGACAGAGTCACAATAGCTGACTGGAAACGTCACAATACTTGATCTCCAGCATATGCACACAGCACATCAGCCTCGTCGAAGGAACCCCGATGACCGGCAAGACTCCTGGCTTTGAGTCTCCTTCAGCACACAGCATATCAGCCTAGTCGAAGGAACCCCGATGACAGGCAGGACTCCTGGCTCTGAGTCTCCTTCAGCACACAGCACATCAGCCTTGTCGAAGGAACCCCGATGACAGGCAGGACTCCTGGCTCTGAGTCTCCTTCAGCACACAGCATATCAGCCTTGTCGAAGGAACCCCGATGATAGGCAGGACTCCTGGCTCTGAGTCTCCTTCAGCACACAGCTATAGCCGACATCTCTGCTGTCTTGTTTTACTAGTGATCCCACCGCTTCACATGCGTCGTCTGCCAAATCAATGTCTCTTGAAGTAGTCCAGCTCTCTTGGCCTGAATCTGCCAACTGGACTTCTGTTTCTTCGACTGCACTCTCGAATATTTTCTAGACCAGTCTCTCGTGAGTACTTTCCCTCGAACGTTCTCGACTCGAAGGTTCGAGTTCTCAATGTCCACCGCTCTCTCAACTGACTCAACCCCAGTATATACCCTTGCCTGCCCCTCGTGAGCCGCCCCGTGCACACGAACACACGCTCTCATTCATCCCAAACTTCCTCCGTGCGACAGCTGCTATCCCCGCACGATTCCCACACTGAGCTAATTCTTCGTGAATCCACTGGTCCATCCCGTCCTCTAGAACGTGCCACAATATTGACTCAGTCGACTCACAACTACTGGCTTAAGTCAACACTGTACCAAATATTGACTGAGGTCACTGGAAATTCCAGTGGACTCCCGAAGACACAATTCACACCACATTGTCGCCTACATTGTTACAACCCACACGAATCAGCACGCAACAGATGCTGAATTTCTGAAACGGGCCAAAACAACTGGCGTTGTAGCAAGTGTCAAATAGTACTGATCTGTACAAATGTACCAACTTCGGCAGCACTGGTATCCATGTCCATTTGGACCTGCAACTTGATTGGTTGCTCGGGCTGATGACATTAGCCTTGACCTATTGCCTCAACTGGTTGCAGAGAAAGGAAAATTACCAGGTATGTAAAAACAAAACTAATTACAAGAACTCACTTTTAGCGAAATAATTTTTTTCGTCAACGTTACATTCATATATTTTTTTAATTAGGATCAGCGAAACAGAACAAGAAATTAATGAAGTCGGTAACAACGAGCTTGCATGCTTGTGTCAAAAATATGTCAAAGAACATGGCTAAGGATACTTTATTCAACTTCCAAGGGCTTTGTAAAAAGAATAACAAGAATTTTAAAAAAAGAAGACATAGAGATTGTGTTCAACCGGATAATTTGGAATCTCAGATATACCACCACTCCCCCACCTTATGGATTCTAGGGTCTCAATATGAGGGAAACAGACCAGATCCTGTTCCTCTTTAACACGTATGACGTAAAACGCGCCTAATTAGGTGTTCTCTGAAAACGGATGCGTTGGGTCAAAAGACGCAGATATCACAACCTAGCTATAAACCACAAAGTATCGTGGTAGCCGCTCTCATGATGGCGAGTGCAGAAGAAGATGCAGCAGCAGTAGAGGAAGATGACGACGTCGACGACGAAAGAAGAAGAAGAAGAAGAAGAAGAAGAAGAAGAAGAAGAAGAAGAAGAAGAAGAGGAAGAAGAAGAAGAAGAAGAAGAAGAAAAAGAGAAGAAGAAGAAGAAGAAGAAGAAGAAACGTTGGTTTCATTACCTCATCCTTTTCCTTGTTACTTTTGTTGTTTTTTTCCGTCTCGTAAAGACGCGGTATTTAAAACATAATGCTCTACTTTAGCTGCCACTTGTTGACATTTTATGTATATGTCTTGTTTTCAATCACAGCTTGCCCCAGGCCGCCCGCATACAGGGTCACTGACATGTCAGTGGGAATCAATCATTGCCACACCTGCACTTAGAGGATCACAGTGCAAGAACACCTGGTGTTGCAGATAACAAGTTATGGCTCACCCGCTCACCCACCCGGCATCTACCTGGGAATTACGTGTCCAGTTCGCAGGGATTAGTTCCACGTGACGTCAGCAGGTTACGTCATTGTCCAAGTGGAAAATGGAAGTTAGGACATTAAAAAGTGCATTAAAATGTCCAAAAGATCAACTTGATGGAGCTGAGAATAATTAACATTGCCTTGCTCCATCTCTCTCCACAGAGCGGCTAACTGTTCTAGGAGCATCGAACAAGGCACACTTTCCGCAGCTCCAGTGACGATCATCAAAAATCTATGTTAAAAAACTGCAGTGGTGAAGGAAGGAACTCATGAGTTGACCAGTTGGCCCACGGATATTCGCTTGCAACAAATGCATCAAACTCACCGTCACGTGACTCGCACTGGTGTTGAAAGGGATACACATTTGTGATAATACGCATTTGGGGCGGCTCCGGGGAGGGGGGGGGGGAATTTTGTTTTCTATTGAAAATAACTGTGTACACGTTTGAGATAGTGTAGAATGTAGATGATTGTACTTGTCATATGAGATCCGAACCTTTGCCTTTGAGGTGCACGTAAAACAGTTTAGCTGTGTAACCACCCAGCCTCCTTTTTGTTTTCTCTAAATCTGTCTGTCTGTCTGTCTGTCTGTCTGTCTGTCTGTCTGTCTGTCTGTCTGTCTGTCTGTCTGTCTGTCTGTCTGTCTGTCCGTCCATCCGTCTGTATATCTGTCAGTCTGTTAATAGATTTCGATCTATTTGCTATCTGTCTGTCTGTCCGTCAGCCTGCCTGCCTGTCTGTCTGTTAATTAAAAAGACGTCGATCTTTTTGCCTATCTGTCTGTCTGCCTGCCTGTCTATCCATCTCTTTTGCATTATGAAAGAAAGGAGCTGATCTATTCCCAGACTTATGATCGTGTAATGTCCAGCACCGCTATCGCCTACTCTTACCAAAGTAACAGACATCGATAGATTAATCTTACCAAGTTCGTGGTCTCAGGAATCCTCTCATCAATCAGTTTGCTGGCTCATTATAGCAGAGGAAATTGCTAGGGATTATTTGTCCTGGCGGAAGGTGATATGAATGTAACAGGGATTATTTGTCTAGGCGGATTATGATATAAATGTAATGTAAATGTGTTAGTAGTGCAATGTTGCTCCGTCTAGGTTTTATCTGGGCTCGTCAAAATTATGTTCTTTCTTTGCTTGTTGTAAAACGTTTTTATGGACACATCAGATGACAAACACGTCCATCAGCAGTTACTGATTGTTTAGGTCAATTCAACAACTGTACTGTACGGTCACTGTTCTGTGTTCTCGTCAAAAATACAAGAGCACAATTAGAAATAATGCTTCAGAAACATCACAACTCAAATCTAGACGCAATTACCTTTCAGACTGTACATCTCGTTTATGCAGCCCTCTTGCACTTGCAATTCCACACCGCAGAATCTACTAGAATCTTGCACCCGTTTGACATTCGCTGACATCGACACCGTCAGAGTTCCAGACACGTAATCAGGCAATATGCATTATTCACAGTCGTTCCTCTGCACTGGACCGCTCACATACATGTCCAAACATCAATTGATTCTCTGTCCTTGCTCGCCCTCAAACGTTTCTTCCAATCTCATGCTTTCTGCTTAGTACACTTCACCAAAACACGAAATACATTAAAACATCATTTACCGGCGTCCCTCGTTTCCTATGGTCTTCTGACCTTCTACGCCATTCGTGACGTTATCCGGGGTTCCCATAATTTCAAGTGGACGCACCCGAGACAGCAAGAGAGCTACGGCAGGCCAGTGTGGTCAGGACGAAAACCTGGTAGGGATCAGTCCTTTCTAGGAACTAAACCAAATTACCTTACAAGAGTTATGAGCTAGGTTAACTTCACAGGACTCCGGACGCGTCCTTGGGTACTCTGACTACTCTTTTAACACATACATCAGCGACCCGCTGTTTGTAGGGCCTATATTTTGCTGGTTGACAAGACTTTTTGTGTGTCTTGTGTGCTTCTCATGCCTGGCTATGTCGATCTTTACTCCCAATTCTCGCATTTTCAGCTGTAGTGTTGACATACTGTTCTTCCTATCTTTTTGAAGGTATTAACAATTTCGGTGTAACAATGCCAGTCGTGTGCTACTAAGACAGAACCGTCCAATCTATCAACTCTTACATCGCTAAAAACATCTACATAACTGCCTTAAGACGAAGATGAAGGTTACTCCACGCAAAGTGGAGTTTCGCCATGACTCAGTCCACTCTGTGTATACAACCTGCCTCGACCCGCCGTATCATGCTCAAAGAATCGTTCAGTACACACACACGGGAATAGTCCAGTGATTGCAGTCATACGACTGCTCGTGTCACCGCCATGATATCCATCGCCGTGCTGCCAGTAGTCGTAGAAAAAGCACGTCTGGCTTCCTGGGTTGTTCTGCCTGCCTGCAGAGCGAGCTGTGAATGCCCACGTACATTTGTATCCTTGTACAAGGGACCAGCCTCTGCTGTGTCGACCAGCACGGCTGCCTCAATTGAATACCCTATTCGTATGAACGACAGTGGCTGCGTTCACAGAAAGTGGGGATAGACATTGACAATAAGCACCTGATCTGACATCAAGAAACACTGTATTACGTAGAATAGGCACATACCAGAAATGCAGCAAAGATCAAGTGCGTTAACTCAGTAGTGGCACATCTGGCATATCAGGCTAGACTCGTATTTATACTGAACCTTTGTGTGTGATGTGGTCAACCGGCCGCCTTTACTTACCATGACTTTACTCGTTACTGAAACATAGATTAGGTTAGTTGCGTATCCTTTACAGGACGTTGCAGAACCAACCCCAACAGCCCCTGGCTGTTGTGTGGTTTTTCTAGGCACATTTTACGTTCAGTAGTTTGCCATTGCTTTCTGGACACTGTAGAGACCAACGCAAGGCGCATGGCCCGCAGCATGGATCGAACCCGGCATCACGGCTCTACAAAGCGTTCGCATCGACTTAGCCACAGAGCCGACGGAATAGAGGTAACCAATGGGAAATCCAAAGTAACCATCACTAAGAAGGATACCCACATAAAGATCACAGATATAAAAAACAAAAACTTTCATACGCAGGTGGAAAGCCATGGAGACAATCTTGCTTTCTTGTTGTTCAATAAGCAAGTTTTGTAAGCCGTCTGAGCTGAGATTTCGCAAATGTTGGGCCAGGGCAGGGCGGAATGTGGCAAGGGAAGGGGGGGGGGTGTGAGAGAAGAAGATTATCACAAACACAAACGACAAGTGAACGTTATGGCTGAAGAGCCCTGATCGGCACATGTGTTCGTGTTTGTGGTACTACACATTCATGCACTGTGCCGGTGGAAGGTTCTCTCACCGCAACGATCACTTGTGTGTGGGACTGAGAGACCGGACTTAAGGTGACAATCCATGGAAAATCCGATACAAGCCGCACACAGACTCTCTCCTGCAAAACATACGTGACCTTGACACCACAATGTGCAATAGGGTCAAGGTGACACGACAGTTATTATTGTTCTTATTACTGAAATAAAAAGCTGACGGAGGAGTATTCAAGAAGCTTAATCAGCAAAAGCAACATTACTTAACATTTCTATGTTTAGCGTTCAAGCTTAAAATAGAGGTTGAAACATTGTGTTGTTGTTTACAGCTAGGCTGCGATATATGTGCGTTTTAGACCATCACTTCCGACTTCAGCACTCCCCTTTTTTGTCAAGTGAGGTGACCTAATGTACAGAAGTTGATCATAGACACTTAGCTGATTCGTGAACAATTGTGCGGAGACCACGGACGGGGCTGTACAGATGAATGCTAAAGACAACATGGATAGATAACAAGTGCAATTAAGAAATCTTGAAAGAAATCACCATACGAACAGAAAGAGACAATTTACGTTCTTTAGTCACGCAAAACAACGTCATGGAAACATCTCTTGTATTAGAAAGGATTGAAAGTACACGAAACAGAAGGTTGTGGATAAAAACCAACGCCACTAGCAACGACTACCTTGGAATACTTACAGAACGTCGCTCTCTTCACGGCACGCCTGAAAGTATCTCTTTCCCTTGCCAGCTCTCCGGCCCCATGTGCTTTCAATGCCGATGCATCTTCAATGTCCTGTTTCCATCTTCGCGGAAGTCGACCCCTACCTCCCCTTTCACAAACAGCACCCTTCATCACAGTCTTTTCCAAGCCACCATGACGCTTGCTGTGGCCAAAATACTTCAACTTTCGGGACAGAACGCTGTTTATGAGCCAGTTCTCGTTGATGTTTAACTCGCGTAGAATGCCGATGTTGTTGTTTTTTGCCTAGAAGATTGATCAAACGAAAACATAACTTCGAATAAAGATAGCCACTTCTGAGTCAATTGGAATTTAAACCAAACATAATAACAGCATCTCGACAGAGAGAGATTTTTGCCGAGATGCAAACTGAAGCACACACAACGTCCACAGAACCGCCAGGCATTCACCGAGCTCATTATACCATTGAACAAGATGACTGATGTTAGAAAAGGAATTTAAAAGACAGAACATTCAATCACTCATATTTTCATGTTTTCACTTTCATGTAGCGCCATTATTTTATGACGCCTGTTTTTGTCAATGGAAATAAAAAATGCACAAAGCATGTGATTATTCAATGAAACTGCAAGTTGGTTGTTTGAAGATAGTTGCAAAAACAGGGGATTTTCTGTGACACACTAATTAATGGCAATTAGATCCCAAGTAATCATCATCATCATCGTCTTCTTTTCTTTTTCTTCTTCTTCTTCTTCTTCTTTTTCTTCTTCTTTTTCTTCTTCTTCTTTTTCAACTTCTTCTTCTTCTTTTTCTTCTTCTTCTTTTTCAACTTCTTCTTCTTCTAATTCTTTTTCTTCTTCTTCTTCTTTGTTGTCGTCTTCGAACATCATAATTATCATATTTCCCATCTGTTATGCTATAATCAAAACCACTATTATAATGAACATTTTGACTATCGTATGGTAGTATTTCTCTGACAGCTTTCATATGTTTGACTATCGTATGGTAGTATTTCTCTGACAGCTTTTATGTGTTTGACTATCGTATGGTAGTATTTCTCTCTCATGTTTTTACCTGTCTCAGTGTGTGAACAGGCAATTCTGCTAACTTTAAAGATTCACGAAGCAATGGAAGATGGCTAAGAGAAACTGTAAGAGAGAAAGAGAAAGAGACAGAGAGAGAGAGAGAGAGAGAGAGAGAGAGACAGAGAGGAGGAGAAAGAGAGAGAGAGAGACAGAGAGAGAGGCAGAGAGAGAGGCAGAGAAAGAGACAGACAGAGAGGCAGAGAAAGTACAAAATGCACTAGAAAAGTGCACGTATAATTAAATAATGTTTCCTACAAAATTCTAAAGGAAAGAAGGCAGTCTGTGTACTCTTGTGTATCTTTCAAGTAAAAAATTATTTGTGACACCCTTGTGTATCGTCACAACAAACGGATATTCCCACACAAGTGATAACCTTGATCTGTTGCCATTTCTGCCCAGAATTTCTCTGAGGGCATTTGTTGTTCTCTTTGTCCCCACGTGGGCGAACACGCACGCGTATGTGTGCGCGTGTGTGTTTTAAATACTCTTTTATTTCAGGTTCACAAGAACTGGTGACTGTTTTGGTATCATCTTCGACAATTCCAAAATACCAATAGTCCTTAAACATACATTTCGAAACTGTTTCGAATATCCTTTGCGAACAGATTACATGCTCCCATAAAAGATACAAGTATTGTAGAAATAGTGCATATTCCCCCTAGTTTATTACAATTACTACCATATACTGTAGTTACAGCGGCGTCCGTGGCTAAGGCTTTGCGAGTCCGACTCGTAATCCAACGTACCGCGATCAAAACCCACTGCTGGCTGCGTGGATTCGTATCATGGTGTGGGCGCGCAGGTCGACCTAGCCTAAAATGTGTACCAGGATGGATTTCCTGGGTAAGTAAAGGCGGCCGGCAAAACGCTGACCACATTACCCACCTAGGTCTTTAAAAACATTCCAGTGTTTGTATTTAATTTGTTGCTGATGTTGGCAATGTTGATGGGTGTATGAATGAAATGATTTATGAAGGAGAGAGACTAGAAGAGCAGAATGCTAGACTGGTCTACGGGCCCAATTCGTGACCCTTTGAAAATAATGTTTATTTGTTTGTTGTTTCGTTCGTTCATTGATCAATATTTTAAAAGTTGGCGGAGCACGATAGATACAGTAAGTGAAACTGGAGGATGTCGAAGTTGTGTGTCACTTGTTTACACATACATGTTGAGAGAAAGAGAGTGATGGAGAGAGAGAGAGAGAGATGGACAGAGAGAGATGGACATAGAGAGATGGACAGAGAGAGATGGACAGAGAGAGAGATGGGCAGAGAGAGATGGACAGAGAGAGAGAGATGGACAGAGAGAGATGGACAGAGAGAGATGGACAGAGAGAGAGATGGACAGAGAGAGATGGACAGAGAGAGAGATTGACAGAGAGAGAGATGGACAGAGAGAGAGATGGACAGAGAGAGAGAGAGATGGACAGAGAGAGATGGACAGAGAGAGAGATGGACAGAGAGAGAGATGGACAGAGAGAGAGAGATGGACAGAGAGAGAGATGGACAGAGAGACAGATGGACAGAGAGAGATGGACAGAGAGACAGATGGACACAGAGAGATGGAGAGAGAGACAGATGGACAGAGAGAGATATGGACAGAGAGAGATGGACAGAGAGAGATGGACAGAGAGAGAGATGGACAGAGAGAGATGGACAGAGAGAGAGATGGACAGAGAGAGATGGACAGAGAGAGAGATGGACAGAGAGAGATGGACAGAGAGAGATGGACAGAGAGAGAGATGGACAGAGAGAGAAGGACAGAGAGAGAGATGGACACAGAGAGAGATGGACAGAGAGAGAGATGGACAGAGAGAGAGATGGACCGAGAGAGATGGACCGAGAGAGATGGACAGAGAGAGATGGACAGAGAGAGAGATGGACAGAGAGAGAGATGGACAGAGAGAGAGATGGACAGAGAGAGAGATGGACAGAGAGAGAGATGGACAGAGAGAGAGATGGACAGAGAGAGAGATGGACAGAGAGAGTGATGGACAGAGAGAGATGGACAGAGAGAGATGGACAGAGAGAGATGAAAAGAGAGAGAGATGGACAGAGAGAGATGGAGAGAGAGAGATGGACAGAGAGAGAGATGGACAGAGAGAGATGGACAGAGAAAGATGGACAGAGAGAGATGGACAGAGAGAGATGGACAGAGAGAGATGGACAGAGAGAGAGATGGACAGAGAGAGAGATGGAGAGAGAGATGGAGTGAGAGATGGAGTGAGAGAGATGGAGAGAGAGAGATGGAGAGAGAGAGATGGAGAGAGAGATGGAGAGAGAGAGATGGACAGAGAGAGATGGACAGAGAGAGATGGACAGAGAGAGAGATGGACAGAGAGAGAGATGGACAGAGAGAGAGATGGACAGAGAGAGATGGACAGAGAGAGATGGACAGAGAGAGATGAAAAGAGAGAGAGATAGACAGAGAGAGATGGACAGAGAGAGATGGAGAGAGAGAGATGGACAGAGAGAGAGATGGACAGAGAGAGATGGACAGAGAAAGATGGACAGAGAGAGATGGACAGAGAGAGATGGACAGAGAGAGAGATGGACAGAGAGAGAGATGGACAGAGAGAGATGGAGAGAGAGATGGAGTGAGAGAGATGGAGAGAGATGGAGAGAGAGAGATGGAGAGAGAGATGGACAGAG